>PVJO010003802.1:0-117790 GCA_004026905.1 Hystrix cristata
CCACGAACATGGGATGTCTTTCCATTGTCTGAGATCTCTTTCAATTTCCTTTTTTAGAGTACTGTAGTTTTCAGTGAAAAGATCTTTTACTTGTTTTGTTAGATCGATTCCTAAGTATTTCATTTTTTTCGATGTAATTGTGAACGGAATAACTTCTGTTATTTCTTTCTCAGTGAGTTTGTTATTGGTATAGAGGAATACTATTGACTTGTTGCAAATAGGGAGGGGTGGGTGAATGGAAGGGAGGGGAGGGGAAGGGGGGAAGAGGGGGGAAAACCAAGATGTATCATGTACAGGTACAAAATAACCATGTTGATTATGATCATTATGTATGCAATGTACCAATACATGTTCTTGGTAAAAAATAATAAAAAAAATTTTAAAAAAAAGAAAAAAAAATGAGTGGAACCAATAAGTACTGAGTGCCTATAAAATACCCAGTGCTCTGCTTGACACCATACAGATGGAACTTGGAAATGTAAGGCTTGATTTTTGCCCTGATGTAGGTTAGAGGTAGATTTACTGGGAAACTATTGGTACTTTATCTCCAGGGCCCCTCATTTATGGTACCCTCTACATAATTTCGTATTTTAATTTTCTTTTCCTTGGAGAGGACCCCTCAAATTATATACGCTAATCCTTTAAATATGGATCTACCCCTCTGTATTTTAATGAAAAGATAGAACTTGCAGTCCTGGAACAAGTAGATCAACACCTATGATGGTGTAAAATAAAGCTCAAATGTGTTCTACAGATGAAACAAGGTACAGAAGTTCAGAGATATTGATGACATTTATTTTGCTTCTTCTGCAGAATTTAGATTTTTTCCATGTGTACACCAGCCTCAACACAAATATTTCTTCCTAACTCCACTTCCTGGTCTCACTTAGATCTTGTGGCCAGGCTTCAGTCTTGATTAAATTTAACTGAAATGTATATTCTGTGAAATACTGCATTCCTAAATGGGTTGTTGGAACTTCTAATGTCCATAATTAGTAGGAAGCAATTACACTGTACAATCTTGCCTATTCAGAAGATGAACATTTGAAATACTATTTTCATGTCAGTAGATTGCAGCAAACTTATTTTTTAAGTTTCTGATATAATTTTTTGTTATTTCTTTTGGTTTTCTTAATAGTACATTGCTCATGTCTTGTGAAATTAACACTAAGAAACTATTATAGCATGTGCTAATCCTATAATAACCAGTAAAGAATAGATTGAGAGCAGTTGCAGTGTTTATTTCCCACCAGAGAACAGCTTACTTGAAGGCAAGCTTTGATTTCCCTTAAGACTTTCAGTCGTGGCTTTTCTTGTATGGAACTGTTTGCTTTCTGGGATTTTCTTTTTATCTTTTTATCGTTTTTTTAAATTGTGCTAATATGTGCCTTTATGATTGGCCAGTAGACAGAGGTTGAAGGCATAGGCTGATTCCATGGTTCACTCGGCCCCTTCCTTGGAGTGGGCACTCCTGTTTGCCGTACTTCTCGCTGTGGCTCAGAGTTGATTCTAGGCCACGCTGGCTTCCTTTTAACCCAAGAGAAAGTTATTGAATTGTGGGTTGGCTGTTTGGTTTTGGGTTTAGAGATTTTATGTTCTCTAATTTCAAGCATACACTCCACTTAAAAATCTGTTGTTCTCACTACATTTTAAAAAGAGGATTTAGATACCACTGAAAATACCCAACCTCGAGGGGAGACGGAATCCCACTTCAGCTTGTGATCCTGAGAACCATGAAATATCTGTACAGATAAGTAGATCTTCCTTCAGGTGACTGTCACATTAGTTACCTTTTGGGCTATTTCATAAACAGTCTCTTTCTTTGTCTGATACCAGAAAGTAGCAAAATGCTATCAACAAGCACAATAGGGTGAGTTAGGTGTCCATAAACTATGACCATGCTGCAGTCACGGTGTGGAAAGCATCAAGGAATGGTCTGAATTACTCCCTTTCTTGCAAGTAATTTCTCCCAGTGGAGGACTCTTGGGTAGATTAAAGGCTTTGAGACCATAGTCTGATTTGAACTCGCTTGTTTATGTCGCAGAGAAGAGGCTAATTCAGTATCTCTTTGAACTGATTTCTTCTTCCCATGTTTGCTTGCTATGTATTTTCACAGACTGTATCTCATTTAGTTTACTTATTATAACTCCATGTTTACAGATGAGAAAATTGTGGCTCAGAAACATTCAATCGGTGAGTGGCAGAGCTAGAATTAAAACCTATCCCTTTATGACTCAGAAGGTCTTTCTGTACCATCTCACCTCCCATGATTTGTAAATGACATTTTAAAAGGAAGGGATTATTGAGGATCCCCTCTTAGTCATCTTTCTCACTGCTTCTTCAATTGATTTTCCTTAGAAGCTGCATTTCCTGAAGGCAACAGTTCCCACAGTTGGGAGCAATTTACTTGAACATCAATGCTGTTATTCACTTGTCTGCTCACACAGTATTTATCAGCTGTTTAGTATGTAGCGTGTACTATACATGGCGCTATGTGTATCACGGTACAGAGCCTGACATGGTTCCTGCCCTCTTCATAGATAATGTCTAGTGGGAGAGTGTAATGCCTAACACACATATGAGCCAATGTATTAATTAAAATTGATACAACCACTGGGAGATGAGAGCTAGGTTCTGTGACAAAGCTATACAAGAGAGGCTTTATCCCAGTAAAATTGCATGTTGGCCAGTGATCTTAGATGGTTAGATAGATGGTCAGAAAGGTCACTGTTGGGCTGGGGATTTAGCTCAATGGTTAGAGTGCTTGCCTAGCAAGCACCAGGCCCTGAGTCTGATCCCCAGTACCACATACACACACACACATGCACACAAATCACTGTTGTGTCTTTATGTCTGGAGTATTTCTGTGTATTTATTGGCCAAATCCCTGATCTCCATCAACTACTGTATTTCCGTGAGGACACTGTTCTTGGGGAGTGGGTGAGAGCAAATGAGGAAGCCTGGTGGATTTATGTAAATATGAAATAGTAATTTTAAATCTGTGTTTTATGCCACCTGGAGTAGTAACACTCGTATGGACAAAAGGTACTGTACCAAGTATTGGCACAAATGGAGCTGCTCTTGCTAGTGAAGCCAATTCTTCTACGATATAGAGAGGGAGGAGTCAAATGTAAAGCTTGAGAAAATTCTTTTTATTAGCAAGGATTTTGTTGTGTCAGATATGCTTCTTTTTCTTTTAGAGTTTTAAGATACTTTAGAGGAAAAGCAACTTGCCTTTCTTTTAGTCATGCGATTCATGTGTTAAGCATATAGTATAATAAAGAGTATGGGTGTAGGAGTGAGAAAACTGGAATTTTAATCCAGTTTTATACTCTGCAGTAGTTTGGATCACAAGCATCTTTCAAAGGCCCATATGGTAAGCCCTCTCCATTTGGCACTCTGGGGAGGCGGTAAAACCTTGAAGGGACAGGGCCTGGCAAGAGTTCCTTGTTCTTTTGGGTTATGCCCTCAAAGGCATAGAGGGACCTCAGACTCTCTGCTTTCTCTTTTTCACTCCTGGGCCATGACAGGCATGGTTTTGCTCTACCACGCACAACTGCCATGATGCACAACCTTTGTCACAGGATCAAAAGCAGCAGAACCAACCAGTCATGGACTAGAACCTCCAAAACCTAGAGCCAAAGTTAACCCTTTCTATCAATTGATTATCTCAGGTATTTGTTAGAGTGATGAAAAGCTAGCTAGCACCCTTTACTCTGTAGCACTGAGCGATTTATCTTTCTAGCTTTCATTTCCTTATCTAGAATATGAGAATGTAAAATAGTACCTAATTTATAGGGTTATTATGACATTTAAACTGCATAACATACGTGAAGTCCTTACTATTGTGGCTGGAAAATACCAAGTACTTAAGAGATAACCATTACTGTGTTTTCTTTTTTTGTGCAGCATTTATAATTATTTAAATTTAACTTATTTATCTAGCCTACTTCTTGATTGACTCTGCTACTCAGAGTCTTGTCTGTCTTACACACTGCTCTGCCCTCGGAGAGGAAGGATGCATGCAGTAAGGAGCTATTTTATTTGCCTAGTCTGAGCAGGTGCTTGGAAGGTACAGCAGTGTGTTTTACCCAGTTTCTGTCTACATTTAGTAGGAGAGATAAATAAATCTGTAGATTTGTACCATCATTGTCAAGGCAGTGAGGACTGAATATGCACTTTTAGTAGGCCCCCTTCCCCTTAGGAACTATCAGGTAGCAGTATAGTAGTAAACTTTCTGTAAAAGAGCACGTAGTACAAATCCCTTCCCTTTTCACATGCTTTCTTAGCATGAGAAAGTGGTAAATATTTTTGAGATGCATATGGTATGTTCCAAATTACTGTTTGTTAATCCTCCCTTAAAAATAATTGTTTTTTTTTTTTTCATTGAATGCTAGAATTAGACTAGGAGGCATGATTTCTCTGTGTCTTCCCTCTAGTCTTCTGTGTTCAGGGAAATCAAGTTATTAACAGAGACAGCTGTAGGAACCAAATGTTGGAAACTGAACCCAATTGGAGGGTCTTCTAGCATCCTACTGTGGTGACTATCACTTCCAAGGGCTGGTTTCTTACAGCGTGAACATTCACAGTAACTTTTATTACTACTGAACTCATGATATTTTTTCTGTGCTTTTGGTTTTTTCTAAGAGTTACTTATTAATGTTTAACGTCTATCACTTATATAGGGAAGTTTTTTGAAATAATGACATTAATGTAGTGTCCCCCTTCCCCCCACAGGGCTAAATGGAAACAGATAAAGTGGGTTACCCATGAGTCTTTTGTTCTACTATGTGTGAAACCATCGAGATTTATTGGACAGTTGGTTCATCTCATTTATTTAGCAGGAAAGCTTTCAGGAAATTTTAACATTGCTTTTTTCCTTTCAGGCTTAGAATACAGACATCCTGGATATCCTGGCTAGGGTGCGAATTTCTTCATAAATGAAGACCATTTCTTAGGATTTTTATTGCAGTCAATGAGTTTAAGTAGATTTTCTTTAGGTCTGAGTGTTGACTCCCTAGACAAAACACTTCTTGGCTCTGTTATGAGTTAAAAACAAAAGCAGGTTGTTAAAGGATAACTTGAACTCAGATCTTATTTCCTGTGACTATGAGGAAGCTGAAATATTGACTTTAATATAGATGAAGACTGGACGATAACAAGGAGTGTGAGAAACTTTGGGTATTGAAATGCTTGTAACATAGAGAAGAGCACTGGACACTTTTATATGGCTTGTCCTTCCTGAGAGGTCCCGCGCTTTTGCCGCTTCGTGCTTCAGGCAGAGAAGAAGGCTTAGCTCAGAACAATGGATGATATACCATTTATAATAATTTACACATCAACCTGTGGTAGGCAGAATAACAGCGCTGAAAGATGTCCACATTCTAATCCCCAGAAGCTATGAATATGTTAAATTCTATGACAAAGGGAATTTAGGTTACTGATACAATCAAAGTTGCTAATCAGTGGATTTTAAAATAAGATTATCTTGGGCTATCTAGGTGGGCTCAGTGTAATCACAAGGGTCCTTAAATATGAAAGATAGTTGCAGAGGAGAGTCAGAGTTGGAGATACGAGGATGGAAACAGTATTAGAGATGCTGTGGTGCTGGCTTTGAAGGAGGAGGCAAGATGCCATGAGTCTAGGAACACAGGCCTCTCCTAGAAGCCAGAAAAGGCCATTAAATACATTTTTCCTAGAGCCTCTCGAAGGGAACACAGCCCTGCTGACAACTTGACTTTAGCTCATTGAGTCCTGTGTTAGACTTCTGATGTGCATAATTACAAAACAGTACGTTTGTTTGAAGCCACTAAGTTTGGGTAATTTGTTGTAACAGCAGTAGATAAGAAGGAATTCTTGTGAGTGAAACTGATTCCCAAAATCTAGTGCTCATGGGCACAAAGACACTGAAGGCCCAGGGTTTGCCTTCACCTTGGTTCTGCTCAGGACCTCATGCCCTGCTCAGCTGCGGCCCGCACATTCAGTTCCAGGCAGCAGTGCTGGAAACAAAGGGCTCAGCTTCCACACAACAAGCATTGTTACTATTTTCTCCCTGTAACTATGCCAATTGCTTTGGGTTAACCAGAAAACTTTAATCTGGTACTGCTTTAGAATTACATCCAACCATAATCACATGAGGGAAAATGGAAATAAGTTCCCTTCCCTGCTGGGTCGATTGTCTTTGGGAACTCTTTATTTACTTTTTCCGAGTAGGTGCTGCTCCCACGCAGCAGCACCGTACAAGTTCGCCCTGGGAACAAGCAGTGACTGTAGAACCCTAGCTTCATGGGCTGGCCAGTGATGGTTGTTCAAGTAGATACTGAAGGGATTGCTGTCAGCGGCTTCACCTCAGATTGTAACCAGGCTGGATTTCTTTTCCTGAAATGGGATTTAAAGACCTAAGAGATAAAAATGTTTCCACAAAGTAATCCCTTTTCCCTCCTCGTTTGGCAAAGGGAGGTAGGACATGTAGTTATCCTTTTATTCAGAAAGAATACGGAATTGCCCAACAGGTTAAAAAAAATATGCCGATATTTGGAAACTGCAAAATTGACAAGAAACTGAAAGGCAACATGTATATATTCTGAGTGGTAACCAGAAAGCTTTACATGCAGCTTGATAAACTAAAGGAGTGGTTTTGACCTTTTTTCTAACAGTGGGTGTAAGGAATTGATCACAAACCCCTTTAAGAGTCTGCTGAGGACTATGGACCCTCTCTTTAGGAAAAAAAAAAATCATAAAATTCTGTGTATAAATTAGGGGATTCCTGTATAACTTCACCCACGAACCCTGGGTTATGACCCTGCAGGCAGAGGGTCCCTAGCATGGGGGTCAGGGGACACATAGCTTCTTGGAGAGTTCTACAATACCAATTTTTGTGGTTGGGAAAAACTGAGCCTTAGGCTTGGACTGATTTGTTAATAATATGCTAATTCATCTTAAACCTGAGAAGAATCGAGACTCATGGACAGAGCATGTAGTTGACTGTGTGATGTCTCCTCCCTGCCTTTCTCCTAACCCTGCTTTTTCTGTTGTCAATTGGTCCAAGGCACCACCGTTGTAGTGTGCTAAGAAACTGGATTTGTGGTGGGTTTGGAATGTGAGGAGCTAGAAGTGGAAGGAGAAGATTCTGATGATCCACAAGGCTCTGAGTGCAGAAACAAGCCAGAGAAAAGAAATGGATGACAGGGACTTGGAATGGAACTAGAAAAAGCTCTGAGGCAAAGATGTGAGAGCAGTTATGCTAGATAACCATCTATCTGATAAGAAACAAGTTGCAGCCAGAGATTCCTGGATCTTTCTCCTGTTCTTGGTCTCCTCTTTGCACAGTTATTGGCTGGAGCTGGGAGTGAAGGTGTTATTCTCTAGGAAAATTTTATAGTAATTTGTAACTGTCAAGTGGAGCAGAAACAGTAGGTCCTTTTTGCTGCTAATGTTGCCTTCACTGTCAAGGGCAACCACAGAGATGCTGTGGAGAATCGAAGGGCAAGGACAGTGGAGGACACTTTCCAGCAAAGGCCGGGAGGAAAGGAGGGAAGCTCTTTTGGAGTCTTCTAGTTTTTTCTAACCATGGAAAACTTTGCCCAGAGAACCAGACTTCATGAGCAGAAAGCACAACACAGGGTTCTCTGCTGGGACCCCCTTTCTGCAGGAGAACGAGAATTTTTTGTCTTCTTTTCTTTGACTTTTGTCTTCTGTTGGGCAACTGACTTGATTGTGGGAACAAGATTTTTCCAAGGTAGGCTGGAAAAATCCATAGCCCTATTCTCAGTTCAGACGTGGGTGGAGAGGTGCCTGCCTCGGAGGGTTTTATTCAGAGTGATTAAAACCAGCCCTCTTGCTGCTCAGTGAGATATAGTCCAAAGTCTTCACCCAGGCTTACTCGGAGTTCCAGACATCTACAGAATATTCCACCCATGTCATTCTCAGCTTCTAAACATTTTTCTCATACCTGACCTGTGTTCTTGTGGGTCAGTTAAAGAAAAATGCCTAAGCTGTTGCAGGGCTGGAGCTTATTAAAAAAGCAAAGATATCCAGAGGTCTTTGAGCCAGCAGCTTCATGTGAGGTCTTTCCTTTTCTTCCTCCTTTCTGGTCTTTTGCCATACCCCCTGAGTGTCTCCTTACTTTCTTTTCCCTCCCTAGGCTTTCTTTTACTTGAGGTAGTAGAGGATAATTAATTCATTTAGCAAGTGCTTAGAGTGTCTAGATGTGTAGGCTCAGAGAATGTAGCTGTAAGCAAGATAAAAGACTAAAACCAAAGTTTTTGCCACAGTCCACCAGTCCATCGTGACCTGTCCCTGCTTCCTCCAGGCCCCACCTCCTGTGCACTGTGCTCTGCTCTTTATTGGTTACTTATTGATTTTCCTTAAAAGCACCATCCTGCCACTGTTCCAAGACCTTTGTAGTGAATCTTCCTGCTGTTGGAAGGCTCTTTCTTCCAACTGCACATGGTACACTCCACCTTCTGGCAGGTTACTTAATTATTGCAATCACATTTGGCCTGTCTTGAATACTCTATATGAAATAGCAACCTCTGACCTTCCATCATGTCCAGACACCCTTGCCCACTTTATTTTTCCCCCTTGCACCTTTCACTCTCTGATTTAATATAAATTAACTAGTTGTTATTCTTTAACCTCCTCCACTACAATTTTTGCTCCATGAAAACAAGGATTTGGTTTGTTTGCTGCTACATTCTTCATGCCTAGAACAATACATGGACATAATCCTTAATAAACAATGTAATTGAATAAGGGTTAAATGATGAAAGAATGGATTAGTGAATGAATGAATAGCTCAGGGTTTCTAACCTCAAAAAGTTAGAATGTGGTAGGAGACATAAAATGAATGAGTGGATAAGACCTTATGGCTTGTGTGGCAGAGTGGTAATTTAGACCTGGGCACTAGAGCCTGATTGTCAAAAGTCAAATCCCTGCTTCACTTACTCATGGTGTCTTCCAGGCCTTATTATTTAGGTTCTCTGGGCCTGGTTTTTCTCATCTGTAAAACTGGAACAATAATACCAATCTAGGGAATTATTGTGAGACTCAAAGAAACAGTCCATGTAAAGCACTCAGCCCGACACCTGGCATGTAATAAGTTCATTAGTATTGGCTCATTTTGCCAGAATCAAGTAGAGCCCCAAAAATTCTTCAGAATTACTTCCATCCTAGTCTGGTGTAGCTGAGAGTTTCCTATTGAGGGGCAAAGGTTAGAATGCCACCCCCACCAGAGACACTGTCCCTGGGGACAACTTTATTTTAGGGTTTGTGTAAGCCACAAATGCCCCTGCTTCTCCCCTTCAAACACATATTAAACATTTCATCTACCCAGATAGGCTCTAAAGAATGCAGACATCCCCTCTGGAAATAACTCTTTCCTGTTTAAATATGAGCAGGTAGTTAAATATTGTTAGTTTTTTTTCCTATTTTCTAGAAATTTTTAGGCTATCGTAAATAATTGCATAAGGCTGTACTTTGAGAGGATTTGTAAATCTTTCTTTTACCTTATGATAACAGAAAACTATGTCAAAGGTCGTCTGAGAATTTCTATTTTAATACAAGTTTTATAAGCTACCATTTACAAAAGGCAATTGCTCATTGGTAAGACTTCTTACAAAGTTGGAGCTTTGATCTTAAATCCTAGGGCATTTTGCAGAAATTGGAGCTGACGTTGTTGACAGGTTTGTCTCTAGCTTTTTGATTCCCATTAATTAAGCATACATATGCATACCCTTTGCTTACTCCTCTGGAGTAAAAGAATTGGACTTGACTTTAATTTTTGCAGTCAAATGCTCTACCATTGAGGTATACCCCCTTGACTTCAATTTTTGAAGGGAAACTGTGAGCGGTTTCAGGGAAACATCAAAGACATTCTTAATCTAATAAAACAGACTCAAATGAACATCAGAGAATTCTGGATTGAAGCGTGAGACTAGTTTCATTTCTGTAAAGCATTAATTCTCCTTAATGATAAGAAAGATGCAGGGATGAGTAATAATTTCGGCCCCAGCAGTTTAAGTCCAGAGAGTTCTTGGCTCTTACATCTTAGGTCTAGAAGTCTTCTTTGTAATGTCGTGTATGCTTTTGCATTTTCGTACTACTCATATCTTCAAGGTCTCAGAAGAACCTTAAAACTTTTTCCATCTTAGTTGTAGACTTCTTTGAGTAATCACAGCTATCTCAAAGCTTCTTATGCTCCTAAGCCCTTACAAATGAAAGTGGAGACGGCTAAGACACTTGTACAAGCTGGGGCCAGATAGTACTTTTGCAGAGGCAAGTCTGGACCTCGCAGTGGGCAGGCAGGTCCATTATCACGTCTGCTTCCAGTACGCCGCCAAACCATTCATTTGCTCCCAGCAAATAGTTCTTCTATATCTGTCAGGTGCAGGCAGCATTTTAAACTCCAAAAGTAGTGAACAACTGGGTGTGGCGGTACACACCTATAATCCTAACTTGGGAGGCCGAGGCAGGAAGATTGTAAATTCAAACCCAGTCTGGTGAATTTAGCAAGCTCCTTTCTCCAAAAAAAAAAAAAAAAAAAAAAAAAAGGGCTGGAGATATAGCTGAGTGGTAGAACATCTCTGGGTTCAATCTCCAGTGCTGGGGAAGAAAAAGGGTGGGGAGAGAGGGAGAGAAGTGAGCAATAGAGACAGAAATCCTGCATCTGTGTTCTAATGGACAATTAACACAATAACTAAGTTAATTTTGCTGTATTTAGAAGGCATCCAAAGCTGTACACAGAAATAAGATAGTAAAGGAAATGGTGTGAGTTATTTTGTGCTTAAACAGATGGTCAGGGAAGGTGTCACTGATAAAGTAGCATTGAACAAAGACTTGAGGAGCTGAGGAAGCTGACCTTTGGCATAGATGGGAGAAGAAACAGAAGCAAGTACAGAGTGTGTGTGTGTGGGGATGTTTGTGTGAATAAATAGGCAGATAATTCAGGGCCTTGTGATTATTTGGGGTTTTCTCAGATGGGAGCCATGGGGGGCTGTTGAATGGCGTAGTGACATGATCTGATTTACATCGAGCGGGATCACTGTTAGATCATGGCAGTGTGTGCAGAAGGCAGGAGATTAGACTAGTTAAGTTGGTATTGCAGTGATCTAAACCAAAAATGGTGGCATTTTGAGCCAGGGTGGAAACAGCAGAGCTGAGAAGTGTTTGGATTCAGGGTATGTTGCAAAGGCTGAGCTGTGAGGGTTTCCTGATGGGTTGGGAGGGTGGAGTCAGGGATGTTGGTAAGGTTTGAGCCTGAGCACCCCAACTCTGTGCTCTGCCACACGTGCCTTTTTATTATTGATGGCTCTTCCGGGTCTCCCACCTGCAGGCACTCTGGTCACCAAGACAAATGCCTGCGTGATTGTCTGAGCCACTGCAGCTGATGCCAGGTGACTTCATGAGCGAGAGCTCTGCTCACCAGTGTAAGCTGCTTAGTCTTTCTTGACACCAGCTGAGTATACTCTGCAGCATCACACTCAGCACTGTGGTCCCCCACCTGTGTCCAAAGCTGCACGGAAAAATGCAGAAAAAGAGCAGGCAAGCAGGAGAAACTAACGTAGAGACAAAGAATAGGAAGATCTGGAAACATTTAGTACAAATCTCTTTGAAGATCTCAAAAACATAAAGTGTGTGTCCTCCCTTGTAAACATTTCCCCCTTTATTTCTATCTCTCATTGCTTCCAGTCAGAAGATAAAAGGCATGATATTTCCAGAATACTAAAGGAGAGAGGGAGGGAAGGGGGAAGGAGGTGGAGAGAGAGAGGGCAGGGGAGAGAAAGAGAGAATGAATGCATTAACTAATGTGACAAAACCAGAGTAGTCCCACCTTCAGTGATTGAGGCTGGCAGGAGAAGAGTTTATGGATCACTTTGGGAGATAGTGACTTCCCACCCTGATCTTTCCTTCTGCAGCAAACCACAAAGCGTGTTGTGAGAACACGGGAACAGAGTTCACTATGATGGTGGCCAAGGATAGAGCCAGAAAATCCCACTCTGTTTATTTAGTAGGAATCTTGTTTCCCATCCCTGCCTTGCTTGCATGGGGTTGAGTAAATCTCAATTCGTTGGCGTTCTTATCTCAGGAAGAGCAAAGGGTAGCCCAGGAAGCCCTCTTAATAACAGGTGTGGACAGAATGAAGAGGAGCAGAGAGGGCGGAGGCCAGTGGAAAATATCTTCAAGAGGCCAAGAAATCCATAAGGCTGATGAACTATAGAAAGGAACAGGTGGAAGGGAGGGGTGTTCCTAAGGGCACAAACTGGGACCTACCAGGGTAGGGTGGTGGGGACGCCAGATGGACTGGCAGTCGGTCAAACCAGATGGTGGGCTTTTATTTTTAAAAGGATTTCTAAATCCTGGGAAAAAGGGACCATAAGGGTACTGGGGCCTTTAATCCCATTAGAAGACAAAAGTGTGTTTTTAAAGAAGTAAGGCTACCAATTATAGAATTTCTGTTATCAAAACCTTGGGGCAGACAACAAACTTGTGAAACTCCAGGGACTCCGAATTGTTCCTGGATAGGAGGAGAAACTGCAGAAATAGCCCAGGCATCACAAATGAGTAGACAGACTCTTCCTTAAGAACCGAACATGAATTTACTGAATGTATATTCTGAACCAAACAAAACATACTAGCGTGAAACGGGCTTGCTTATTTATGGAGTTAAAAGAACAGCTAACAGTGAACTGTTCAATTTACTTAGTAACGTTTAAATTTGTGATGAATAATATTTAAAAATCTAAGCACCTTTAGAAAACTTTCCAAAACATTGGACTCCTGGGCCCCTCTTCCTTAGTTTCGGGGTCTGGATGGGCTGGGCTTAGCTGGATCCATAGTCGTTTCCAGGATTTTCCTCCAGCATGACCTCCCTCCAAGATTGCTCCTGAGTGCAGTTGAGAGTCATCATTTTGTGCCCTAAAATCTTCAAAGACGCATTAAATGTGAAGAGAAAGTTTTAAGTAGTGTTTCTATTAAATTGCTTTTCTATTTAGAATGCACAGATACACACATTCAGTAACTGTCAGTAATACTGCATCATTTTTGGTGCTATTTATAAATATTTCTTTCCTTAATCGCTCCCAAGACGTGTACATGTTATTTTGTGGGACGGTGAACAGAGGCGCTTTCAGTGGCACTGACTGTTTTTTTTCCTTGTTTGTTTTTATCTATGAAGGTTCGGAAACCTGACAGGCCCAAGTTGTGAAGACGATGGAAGCCCAAGTTCCTCAGAGTCCAAGACGGTGATCAGGAAGTGAGTGTGTCTTTCCTCCACGGTACTAGCTTAGTCAAGACGATATTGTAAAAAAAAGTAATTCAGTAGTATTTCTTACATTCCTTTCCTATTGCATGCAAATGTAGAATTATTTTTTATTATCTAACAATATTCATTTATTTATCTAGGAAAAATGTATGGCTCACCTCTTGTTTGCCAGGCATTGTCATAAGGGATATAAAATAAGTGAAAAAAACAAATGGGACAAAACTTAGAAAGTCTTGCCTCTTTTTATATTTTAGCAGAGAAAGATAAAGACTAAACATCAAAAGTGAAGAAGAATGAAACAAGGATGGAAGATTGGAGGGATGCCAGACAGAGTCTGCGGGCTCTGATGACATACAATATGGGTCCCTGAGGTGCTGACTAAGCCTTGTGGGTGTCCAGCCAGAGAGAGTATGGAAGAGGCCCCGAGGCAGGAGCAGCGCTAGAGAGGCGGCGGGAAGCAGTGAGTGGAACAGCAAGTGCTAGAGGATGAGATGTGTAAGGCAGTAGGTGTCCACGTCATGTGAGGATGTGAAGAACACAGGAGAAGACACTGAATTTGATTCTGAGGAAGGCAAGAAGCACTTAGAAGATTTTGAGAACATTTCTGTGGCCTATTTTAAAAGGCTTGCTCCAGGGGGTTGAGAATTTAGCCTAAGTGGCCCTGAGTTCGATCCCCAGCACCCCTCCCTGCCCCCCCTAAATAAATAAAAGGCTTGCTCTGGCTTTGGGTGGAAAATAGACCATGGCATTGCCGATGTGCAAAGGGTGATTGGAGCCCTTTCTGAGGTCCAAGCAGAGGTTGTTGGTGGCATGGACTCAGGCAGGGACAGCAAAGTGCCCTGTTTGTGCAGACATCTTGAAGGCTGGCAGGGTGTGCTGGAGTGTGTGTGTGGGGGGCTATATGAGAAGGAAAGGGAGGCCAGGATGCTCCTCAGGTTGTGGTTTGACCACCTGGTAGAACAGAACCTTGGCTTTCTGAGGCAAGGAAGACTGGTAATGAGGAGCAGGTTTGGTGAGCGTGTGTCAGTAAGTCATGGACATGTAAATTTCAAGGTAATTGAGTGAGTCTGGATTTCAGGGAGAGGTCTGGAGTGCAGCTGTATGTTTGTGCATCCTTGAATGACAGGTGGTATTTGAGGCCATAGGACTGGCTGTGACCTCCTGGGGACCAAGGGCAGGAAAAGAAAAGGGAAGGTCCAGGGACTGGGTCTTGGTTTCCTCCAGTGTTTAGAGTTAGGAAAACAGAGAGTCTGGTGGAACAGAGCAGCTGTGGGGGGATGCGGGGGCAGAAAAGAAAGAAGAGGAAGTTGTGTCCCAGAAGACAGGGAAGTAAGGAGTTGAGGGAGGAGTGGCAGCTCTGTCCTGTCCAGGACTGTCTGTAGATCAAGTGAGAGGAGTCTAGGAGGGACTTCTGCTTTGCAGCGCTGTGGTCTTGGGTGACCCTTGGCCAGTGTAGCTCTGCAGGACGGAGGTGTGGGTCGAGAGAGGACAGAGGGGAAGAAGCAAGGACAGTGGGGAGGAGTTTTGCTGTAAAGGGGAATTAAGCAATGGGATGGAGAGTGATCTGGGGACAGAGGAGGTGGTTGTTGTGTGTGCGCATGTGTATGTGTATTTTTTTTAAAATAGGAGATTGTTTATGCTGATGACACTGATCTAGGAGACATTGAGGAAACAGCAGGATGCAGGGGTGGGGCTACTCTAGGGTGCTGTTCTTGAGTACATGAGATAGATGTATGCTCTGGTTCCCCAAACCTCTGGTTTTAAATATTCATTTTGGAGGGCAAAAGTCTGGGGGGAAATCTTGTGGAATTTTTAACTCCTCAGAGGATTGATTGATGGACTCATTTCTTCAGGAGCCACGGATATGGAAGTCAGAAAACTGAGAGCCTCTGTGACTCCTGAATTAAGCTCCATGTGGTTTTATAATTTTATTTTATAATCTTACTGCAGACTCACCAGTGTAGATACTTGAATGCCAAGGACAAGGCGTGGCAGGAAGAACAGTCACATTGTTTCTAGAGGGCATGGGGAGGGCCATAGGAGGAGGGGACAGTGAAGGGTGGTCAAGACTTGGGCAGGAGAACCATACAGGCAGAGGGAACAGGGGACTAGCTCAGGGAAATTGGTGTGCAAGGAATTCTGGGGAACAACACAGAATTGGTGTGGTTCTCTCATGGTGTATGTGTTGGGTGAGAGGAGCCAACGGCGCTGAAGCCATATCCAGGATATATTGGGAAGGGCTCCAGTTTCTCACGACTTTGGACTTTCCCTGGTAAGCAGTGACCAGTCAGCTGTAAAATGTTCTAACAGAAGGGAAGCAATCTAATTCGGTAGGTGATTCTTTTGGGATGGGTTGCACTTCGAACTTTGCTGCTCAGTGTGACCACAGACTGCAGCAACATCAGGTAGGAGCTTGTGAGAAATTAGTCTCAAGCTCCAGCCCAGATGCCCTGGACAGATGAGGGGCTGCACTCTAATAGGGCCCTCACATGACTCCTGCTTTAGGGTTTACAAATTATAGACTTGGGGACATTTTTAAAAATCTTATCCATGAAAATTAGCGCTTTATTAAAAAGCACTAATTAATGCTTTTTAATAAAGAGCCTTTTTATAATGGATATTTAGTGGATATTTTGGAGCATATACAGAAGGAAATACTGTAAGAATTGAGTGACTAGTTTGTTCTGTGTGACTTAGACCTGTGACCAGATTCGGACATAAACATGTTGTCATCCATAGGGTGAGAATGGAGTCGAATCTACAGCTACCGCTCCGTTAGCCCCCTCAGTGCATGAAGAAGAGGATCAGCCTGAGAGACACACAGAGCTTGCTTTTCTGTTTCCCCAGGGGTGTTTTGAGATTAAATAGGTTTTGGGAAAGTAGCAATTAAGAAAATTGATTGTACCCAGATGTGAAAAGTCATGTTCATTATTTCAGAGTCCCAGTGAAATTCATTGTGCACCAGGGACACTAACATGGGTGACACCCCAGGCTGAGCTGTTTGAAAGAGGTTCAGAGTTTTAAGCACAGGAAGCTCCAACAAAGAGTTCACACAGAACTCCCCTGAGGGGTCCATCAGATGGGGACAATGGTCCTTTCCCAAAGCCACACAATGGCTTCGTGGAAAGTTCTTGACCCTTTTGCTCAGACTGAGTTGCCTTTTTAAAAAATTATGCCTGATGAGAATATAACACTTTATTTTATAATGAATTCCTCTGTCCTACACATTCTGGAATGTTAACACCCCATTTCACTGGTGACCTCTTTCTTCTTCCATTTCCCTTTCTTCTTTAACACTTTTTGTTTTTCCCACTTCTCTTATTATTTTTTAATCTCACTTCACAATTACCTTTTGCTCTCTCTTTTTTTCTGAAGTTGTCTTCCTAAAAATTTCCATTCTTCATTAGCATCACTGCTTTGTCTTCCTGAGAGGAAACCAGGGAAGCATCTTCTTCCATCTGTGTGTATTGCACATCCCTGGGTCCTCCCAGCCCTCCGGCATCGGACTTGTAGCAGTGATCCAGGGCTTCCTGATGGCTGATAGATGTGTAAGAGGTACAGTTGTACAGCTTTGGTGCTTAATAGAGTGACTTCGTCTCCCGTTCTGGTTTTCTTAACCGTGGCGAGGGTTGCTACTGGGTTGGGGCCACAGATGCAGTTAAATGTACTAGAATGTATGACAAAGCGTGAACTGACCTTAACTGTCAGTAGTGCCTACTTGAGAAACCCTGCTCCCATGTCTTCAGGCTGAGGTCCTTAAGTGAAAACTGTCTTTATTTATGTACATTTAAGCATGCTTATTTAGAAAATTACTCATCCGTAATTTATACGGCCTTCTTTGTAATTAGTGTTGGTTGAGGACCGGCCACAGGGAAGGTGAAAGTTCTGGATGAGGACCCTGGAGAACTCAGATTCTAGCTCTGCTCTGTTACTCTGTCACTTACCAACCGTATGGCCTCACTTCGTCACTTTACCTCCCTGTTTTAGATTCTTCACCTGAAAAATGAGTGCTTGGAACATACGATCTCTAATGTCCTTTCAAGTTCAGTGATGTCTGTGATAAATTCTTTTTATTTAAAAAATGAATATCAGAAGCCAGGTGTGGAGGCTCACACCTATACTCTCAGCACTCAGAAGGCTAAGGCAGGAGGACGGCTGCAAATTCAAGGCTAGCCTGAGCTACATAATATGTTCAAGACCAGCCTAAACTATATAGTGAGCCCCTGTTTCATACAAAACAAAATATCCGGAACTGAAACAGAAATATGGTCCAAATGTTATATTGAAGTTTTGAGAAGTGCCCTTAACCACTTTTCTTTGTTGAAAAGACTGTGTAACAAGCCTTGATAAAATGGGATGGAAAAAAGTAGATAGGCTTTATTTGTTTATCAGTAATAGTGACATCACAGCTGTTCACTGTGGTCATAAGTAAAGATCTGAGCTAAAACATCATCCCCTGAGTAAGGCAGGATGCAGCAGGATGCCCATTATTTTCCTTTGCTACGAGTGTGTTCTCTTGTGATTTCAGGTGGGCCACAGACAGCAGGAACCCAGTGACATTCTGAGAAGTAAACATCCTGCTTTAGCGCAGTTGCTTTCAGTTTCACAGACCTGAGTGGACACGGAATGAGGACAGGGAATCACTAAGAACAACGAAAAAGATGCCCAAACACGTTTGGCTTTTCAATTTCTGTGGTAAATCAAAGAGTGGCCCTTCCATCCTATGCAAGGTCCCATGTTCCAAGTTTCTAATGAGGATCTAATCAACCTGTCAGCAGACAACAGAACTTTAAAGGAGGAAAATGTGAAAATACAGGTGAAGCATTCAAGATGAAATATTGGTTTCTAGTGTCTGGGGCCACAGCTGACTAGGCTTCTTCATGCATTTGAAAGAGTATCAGATTGTGTAGAGTAACTCCCACAAGTAGAGTATTTGTGATTCCAGCCCCAAGGATGCCTGGTTCAGGCTTCGCACAGTATCAGCAACCTCTGAAGTGAGGTGGCTAATTTAAGAATACCTTCAGTTGCCTCCTTCACAGTGATTTCTGATTTTAGGGCTAGACTGATGTATATAAGTTGTGTTGTGTTTTTTCTAGAATTTCTAAACTGGCCACTACTTAGGAATCAGGGCTGGGACGGGCATTTGTCTGGCACGCATGAGTCTCTGGGTTCACTTCCCAGAGCTGTGCACATGCATGCACATGCACGTGTTTGTGTGTGTGCACACGCACGCACGCACACACACACACACACACACTATTTAGGAATCAGGAAACTCACTTCCTGTGACAGAAGGAATATCTCTGTTTGTGTTTGTTCCACCCGTGCCCTCCTCATCCTTCCTGGTGACATTTTTACATGATAAAATGCAGTCTTTAAGAATAACACAATTTGAACCAGTTAGAAAAAAAGATATTTTTCCCTGGGGCAAATTTATTACGGCCATTGAATTCAGAAATGAAGAAAATATAAAGAAAGGATATTAGCCTTATAGAGCTTTTATGTCATGAATCTTACATCGTCTAAAATGTACAAGACTCTGTGTGTGTGTGTGTGTGTGTGTGTGTGTGTGTGGTGTACACATAGAAACTATTTAAAGAAGTTTGAAACTTCTCAGGAAATGACGCTTTATTTCTCCCCTTTAGTAACTATTATAATGTTGAAAAAGCTTCTGTTTCCTTTTCTTTAATTGAATCTCATCACTTTCCTTCTGGAATGCCAAGTTTTGTTTTCCCAAACTCTTTACCACAGCAGTGCTTCAGATTGTGGAAATTATTCTCCTTAGGGCTGGAAGTGTAGCTAAGTGGTAGAGTGTTTTTCTAGCATGTATGAGCCCTTGGGTTTGATCCCCAGCACTGTGGGGAAAAAAAAGGCAGACATAAACTAGGATCATAGGATCATTCTGTTTTCAGTTCCACACATTCAAATGATACAAATGTCATTCTTGTGATCTTTTCCCAAAAATTGTAAGCAGTGACACTAGATTTTAGTTCCTGGTAAAGGATGAAATGAATAGTAGCAATCCAAGACTTTGGACACACATTAAAGAAAAATGAGATGACTCAAAGAAAGCTGGCTGTGATTCTTGAAGCCTGTGGAATTTTATATTGGAAAGTGTTAAAAAGTCTTCATGGAGACTTTGCAATCAATATTCATTCCAGAAAATTCAAATACTCTAAGAAGGCAATTGAATTTATTCTGATTGTAACAAAAATGGGAAAAAGGAGAAGGGATAGGGAACACAGCAAAAATGAGATTTAAAGCTCCAAACTTAAAAGAATCAGAGGTTATAATGTGAAAGGAATATATATAATAGTAAAACAAAAGAAGAAATAGAGATATAATATTCCATATAAAAGAGCCCAACCTTTTCTTTCAAATATTTAAACGAGACAGTGAAAAACAAAACTATAGTTTTTATAACTCCTAAACGGAATGCATTTAGGGGATGTGGGTTCAGAGCTCCTGAGCAGAAATTGATGTTCTAATAATTGAGGAAGAATAGATCAGTATCAATAATCAGTGATTCAAAAAGAAGAAAAGTCAGTCATGTGAGGGTTTTTCGGTGTGTTATAGAAGTAAACAGACATCACAACCAGACTCTGTCCCTTGGTGCACCCTGGAGCCTGGCAGGCAGTGAAAATGACAGTGCCATCCTCGCCACTTCTACTGCTGTGAAGTTAGGACGAGGTGGCAAACCTACGGCACACGTGCCACAGCAAGCTGTTTGTATTATTGAAAGCTCTAAGAGGTTCACCATCTCCGAGCTAGGCGCTTTATATTTTCTTTTAGGATCACAAATACCCATAGATAGTGCCCTCATATTATAGATGTGTTAATTGAAGTTTCACAAAAGTCGTGTGCTTTGACGGAGGTTTATCAGTTGATTGAGTGATGGGTCTGGTGTTTGAGCTCAGATCCAGCTAATGCTAAAGCCAAGGCATGCCGCCCAGGGCTTCTGTTCTTAGGCTTGCCATTTAAGCAAGCAATGGGATCTCAGATGCTTATAACAGTCTCTTCCCATGTTTGCCTATATCAGAGTAATAAGACTACAAACTACAAGAAGAACGAGATTACCGTATTACTGTTGTGACTGAAATTTTAGATCGTTATTCTGAGATCTTTTAATTTGGCATTATTTCCCTTAATCCATGCTGTTTTGCCAGGCCGTTGATTTATTATGGAATGAAGGCCCCGAGCAAGGTCCCTCCAACAGCTGTTATGAAATGTGGAAGTTAGACCTGTTTCCTGGGGAAGGAGACAGGTTGAAGGATGTGAGGAAAGAGGAGACCGAATTAGTCAGGCCCGTCCACAGAGAACCTGCTTCCTGTTCTCAGTGCTTGGTAGCAGCTGACATGACCAATGGAGACTCCCTTCAAATGGCGAAAGCACAGAAGGTCTCCACAACTTTTTTTTTTTTTTTTAAATAGAGGTCTGTTTATAACATGAAAACCCCTTTATTGGACTGTGGGAAATTGGAAAATGAGTTTGTTCTTGTTAGTTTGTTTTTGCCATACTAGAGATTGAAGCCTGGGCCTTTGCCCATCTCCAGCCCTCTTTTTGTTTTGAGACGGGGTCTCACTAAGCGTTGAATTTGCCCAGGCTGGGCTCAGATTTGTGATTCTCTTGCCTCAGCCTCCCAGAGTGCTAGGAGTATGAAAACTGAGTTATTGAGGTCTTTAAAAGGCAATTTCAGTGAGGGGCGATGCTCTTTTCTTTTTGTAGCTAAATGTTACGGACTGCTTAATAGACATAGTGGCCAGGATAAATACTATATACACTTCTAATGACCCTGTCTATTGTTACTCCCACTTTACAGATGAGGAACATGGGAAGTTAAGGAACAGGCCCGAGTTCACCCAGTGAAGAAATGAAAGCTCTTAGATTTAACCCAGGCCTTAACCTCTACACTATGTGGCCTGTTTCTTCCCCTCTGATAAAAATGAAAATATTTTTCTTAGGTACTTAGTGTGGGAATGAAAGGCAGATGTGTAAGTAACCTTGACTTTGGGTAATTGGTTTCAGGCTCATCTCATCCTGCTTTTGGCTCTCTCCCATTCACACTCACTGAGTATTTCAATGTGTCTCCTTATCAGAACCTTTCTCTTCTCCTCCTTGCCTTGCAGCTTTTTTTCTTTAACTGACCCACCCCCTGTCTTCTTGTGGTTAGATCTGACTCTGGCACTTATTTCTTTGGCCCTATCTCAATCCCTCTTTCACTTCCCCTTCCAGTAGTCTAATCCCTATTTACCACTAATCGCCAAATGTGACAATGGAAAATACAAGAAGGCATTGCAGGATGACCTTGACAAGTCCAGATAATAATGTTTCCAGCCTAGAAAAAAAAAAAAGAAAAAGGCTCTGTACCTTCCTTTGTTCTTTCTCATCAGGAAAAACATCTAGGTGGAGTCTCCGAGGCAACCTCTATCTGGCAGTCTTTCCTGAAACAGGAAAGCCACACTGTGCTAGGAGAACAAGGTGGAGAATCCAGCTCAGTGTCAGTGTCAAGGTTACCTCAGCCTTCATTCCTGAAGGGCGGATGGTTAGATCCCACCCCCAGGGCTTGGGGGAGGCCAACAGTTTAGCAGGCCCGCCCTCCACATAGATCTTCTTTCCTTTTCATTATCTACACGAAGGGATCTAGTTTTTGAGACTGTTCCAAAATAGAAAAAAAAAAACATTTTGCTGCTTTAAAAAAAAAAGTTCCATGTCTTATCTTCTGCTGATAAATACATACAACAAATTATTATCTCCAGTAGATTTCAGTGGGGAAAAAAGAGCTCTAAATGGACATAAATGTTCTTTTTGTCTTGACTTGGAGACTATGCATTATGGGAGAGATGATTTTCTACCTAGAAAAATTTTATTAAATGTTTTACTAATTTTAGAATATTTTATCACCTATGGAATTTTAGTGTTCTTGAATATCTTTCTCTAAACTTGCTACATTTATTGAATACCTGCGATTTGATTCTAACTGCTGCTTTAATGCTTGCCTAGTGCCCTGGCTCTCCTTACCGGTCTGAAGATCTCGAGGGCGCTCTTTTCCGGTGCTGTTCCCCATGCCTTGCAGCCAAGGCGTCTAATGCCTTCTAACTAGGTGCTATGAAGGGTAAGCTCTGGTTGGCTAAGCAATGAGTGAGTATAGCAAATCTCTGGCATACTGTGTCCCTCCCCTCTCCATTCTTTAAACTTGTCTTCTTTACATCCCCTCAGCGTGGGCTGTCTCTCACTTCAGGATGTGTGGTCATAGTGCAAGGGTCCTCCCCTACTGCCTCCTAGTTATCCTTAAAACCTCAACTTTAACATTACGTCCTGGAGGAGGCCCTCACTGAAACCTTGACCCACTTGGCTGCTGGTGAAGTTAATTGCTTCCATGGGACTGGAAGCATCCCTGGACTCCCCTAGTGTGACCTTCTCACATAAGTTTTTGTGAGCATAGAAATAAAGGATGCTCTAATTGTTAGTTAATCTGTGAACGAATCTTTCTCACAAGTCTGTTTTCTGGAAGGAAAAGTCTTGGAAGTTCCGTATTTGGAATCTGAGCATGTCTTCCTTTCCTTGTTGGCCATTGTGGTAAGTTGGAAAAGCCTCACATGCCACAAACCTTACATGTTGCCAAGAATGGGTGATGGGGAAAATGCCACTCTGGCTGTCCCCTCCACTGTCACATTTGGCTGGTGCCTCTACCCACCTGCCTCACATGCTCACTCAGTGTTAATGTCCCCTTGGGACCGAGGGGTTGCTGTGTGCCAGGGAAGATCACATTGGCAGGGGAGTTCACACACTGGCTTTTCTCTTTGCTGAGGTAGACTATGTCACAATCTTGATCTTTCCATGTGACTTCAGAAATTATTTCCCTGGGCTTCACAAGTCATTCAAGAGTCATGTTCCACAGTTAATATTACAATTTGATGTCTTCAAATCGATAATTATGCCTCAGGATGTGTGTGTGTTTGTGTGCGTGTGTGTCTGTGCATGCACCCGTGTGAATTTGTTCACAGTGGCTGCCTTCCTTCTGCAGGTATGGAGCCACATGTGTTGTGATGTGGTTTATACTCTATGTCCTGCTGTGATAACTGGCAAATTCTTGACTTGATTTCCATGAGTACTAATTGATTTCACGAAGCCATTTTACCTTTTTCTTTTTCTCTTTTTTTTAAGAGTAGGAAATTTATTGAGAGAGAGAAAGAGAGCTCATTTTACCTTTTTCAATCCCTTCCTTTTGTGACTTCTGAAAACTAGGTGTAATTCTGTTAACAGTTACACCTCTATCCAGGTATCTCGAAATGTCTTTACTGACATTGTGTCTTCCCGATAGAAATCAGTCAAGTTAACTGGCTTGTCTGAGTCTCTTAATTCCCATGAGGAATCGGATTTTCTTTCTCCAAATCTCCTTTCTTGGTCTGTTCCCCGAGCCAAATCTGACGTTCAAGCAGTCACACCTTTCCTGTATGTTTGTGGCTTCGTAGTAATGTTCTGCACACCCTCCCATTCAGACCTGCTTAGGGTGTAAGTTGGATCTTAGCAGTAGAGCTATGCAGGGTAAGGCCGAAATCCATCACCCATAGTTGTGTTTTTTCTGTGATGATTTTGTGATGTTGCTTTCCTTTGTGGAATCTTAAAAAGTTTCACTTTTGTATCTGCTTCTTACTCTCTCAAGAACAGAAAGTTTTTTTCCCAGCATTGACAAACATAAAGCTACTGTGAGCTTTGGGCAGGGGTCCAGGCCTTTCCAGAAAGCCTCCCTCCCTGGCAGGCTGAGAAACACTTTGCCAATTAGGAGGGCAGGGGTCTGCCTCGCAATTTTTCGTGCTGCTTGTTTATGTCTTTCCCTTCTTTTGTTTCTTCTTCCTCCGCCTATAGCCTTCTTTTGTGTGACAAATGCTTTTTCTGGCAAATACAGTATCTGGGTTTGCAGTGAGCTTGCAAAGCCATCTTAGGCTAAGTCACTGTCACGGAGAGTAAACTGAGGCGATTACCAGGGCTAGTTGAAAGCATCAGACTTGGGAGGACAGAATGTGTACCTACAGACATGTCTGATCCAGACCAAGGTTCTTCCTCAGGCCACAGAGGCTGTGGCTTTCCTAGATGTGAGTTCTATGAAACATGCCCTGCAGAACGACTCACAGATAGACGCAGAGATGTAAACATGGATACACTTTTTATAATTGTAATCGTGAGAACCTGACATTACTCAAATATCTGCCTACCAGCAGGTAGAACACTAAAATTAATTTTGGCATGTCCATGCTGTGAAACACTGTATTTAGGAGACACAATAAGATAGATCTAGAGGTAGCGAGTGGAGAGGTGTCTATAACATACTGCTTAGAGAAAAAAGCCGTGTTGATTTATGTATCTTTTATTTTTATGGTGCCAGGGATTGAACCCACTACATCCTCAGCCCTTTTTTGTTTTTTTTATTTCTTATCTCGCTGAATTGCCCATGCTGGGCATGAACTTGCCATCTTCCTGCTTCCACCTCCCAGAATGCTGGTATTATAGATGTGTGCCACTGTACCTGGCTTTGTATACATACTGTGTATAGTCAAATATGTGTCTAGAAAGGATATACTCCATTTCTAGAGAAGTCTAGAAGGATATACTCCAAACTACTAATAATAGGTCATGGGAATGGGAATGAAGATTTATTGTAAGATTTACTATTTTTGTAATAATGAGTTTTATAACTTCAAAATTAATAATTACAAGCAGTTAAGGAGTAAATAATATATTACTATCACTGACTTTTATCTGTAATTTTGAATTTCTGTGTGAGAATTCTTTTAAATTATGAAACACTGAAGGGTCATTAGGTTGTCCATCTAATTGTTAGACCAAAGATCTTGACTTTTATTGTATGATTTGAATTACTGCCTCCCCATATTCGTGTTTTCATCAATGTCATTGGGAGAGATCTTCTCACTGACATCATTAGTGAGTGCAAGGAATTAAATCAATTCATCTGTCTTTTGAGAAGTTCACATGTGTTGTCCTTGTAGGATCAGCCTGCTGTATGCAAATGTCAGGTTCTCCCATATTCTGGTCACCCAGTATGTGTCCATCATAATTCTCAGCTCCTGCTGATCAGAAAAAAGGAAATTATCCACAGAAAATATCCTAATCCTTATTAAAAGGAAGTATTAGAATAATACTTTATTTAATTCACAATATTTGGTTTTGGTGAAGAAAGGAGAAATAGTGAATGCAATGTGAGGGCCCTCAAAATAAACCCACTGATTTAATTTTACTCCTGTTTCCAGTTAATCCCAGATCCCAGATTATTCTTCAAGATTTCTGGAAAGGAATAAAATATTTTTAAGAATGTTATTTAATCTGGATAAGATTTCAAGTATTGAATTATTTCTGCGACTTTTATTTGATGGTTTTATGTCATCTACTTTTTTTTTTTTGAGGTTAAGAGTAGGAAATTTATTGAGACAGAGAAAGAGAGCTCCTGAGAGACAGGAGGGGATCCAAGTGGGTTGCCCTATGTCATCTACTTTTGATCTAGATAATTGAATATTATAGTCCCTAATGCCTTCTAGTCCACATAAGTGAAAGAATTATATGCACAATAGAAAAGACATTTAACACATTAATTTTCTGTATGTTTGTATTTTGATTCCAAAAGTTAAGTGATAAATGGGCTTTGGTCATATTTATGCTCTGACTGTAGTCAAGCATTTTGGTGTGAAAGTCATACACACCTGTGAAAGCCCAAGCTGCAGTTTTACATATATGGATAACAGTAACTTTCAGTCTAGTTATATTTCATTAATTAAATAGTTTGTAGTACAATTAGATAATAATGGGAATTTTAAAACTTGCAAGAATTTTTTTGACTGAGTAATTTTGGCCAGTTAGGTCTATAGCTAAGACACAGTATTGTGTGTGTCAATAAGACATGTGCAGATTGGTGTGTAGTCCCTGCCATCATCAGTGAATATGCCTTGGCTGTGAGGACAGCAATGGTTAGGGAGGCAGAATATCTGTTCTTCCCTGTGGGACACGGCCCATTGTGTGCTTGACTCAGAAGTGTCTGAGACTGAGTATGATGCTGAGGATAATAGCACTCAAGCCATATTGTCTTTCACCTATTTCTTCCCTCGAGTGAGGGGCGCCCCTTACTTAAAGACAGCACCTCTGTGATTGGGAGCTGTCTGGAGGAGGCTGTGCGCACACTATGACTCTGTCTCTTTGTGCTTTGGAACCTTGTTTTGCTCAGAGTGGACTCTGGCATGGAGCCTGTGACCTGTGGAGCCACCTGAGGAAACCATCTTCACAGTGGTTTTGCTTATTTTTTCTCTAGTAGCTTTCAAAGACCTAACTTCTCTACCACACTATTTCTCCTCATTGAAACATTTGAAACATTCTCCTCCTTGTAATTTGAGAAACAAAAGGATAATTTTATATGGATATTTTTGGTGCTCATGGTGAAGCTCTGGTGAGCTTTGTAGAATTACATTTGTGCTTTTATCTTTTCTAAACCCAAGTGACCTACCGGTGGTCAGCTATCTCCTGAAGTATTAGTAGGGTGGATTTTGTGATCTTTGATTTGAAAGAGCCCAGGATTGGAAACCACGTAATCCCATTATGTATAGATTGCTTTGAACTCAGGACTCAGTAAGTCTTCTTCTGCATGTGTCTTCATGCCCTGGATGAGTTTTTCCAAAGTTTAGCCACCTCCCTCTTCTTAAACCTTACCAATCTCCATCATCCCTCCTCGTTAGCCACCACTTAAAATAATAAAGCTGCTTTTGAAATGCTTTAAATTCATTGATATTTCCAGAAACTTGTA
The DNA here is from genome assembly GCA_004026905.1 of Hystrix cristata. Lineage (NCBI taxonomy): Eukaryota > Metazoa > Chordata > Mammalia > Rodentia > Hystricidae > Hystrix > Hystrix cristata. Next base: position 27,066 of record PVJO010003802.1, read on the forward strand.
GGTGAGTTATCTGCTGACCACCAGGCCGTGTTTTCCCCACCGAACACCCAGAGTAAGCCCCCCCATGCAGGGCTTACCCTGAGCCCCACCGCCTGTCAGGTTAGTGATTCTCTGTTTCTCTTTCTCAGCGCCATCGCGTCAATCCTGAGGGCCTGGCTTGACCAGTGTGCAGAAGACTTCCGAGAGCCGCCTCACTTCCCTTGCTTACAGAAACTGCTGGATTATCTCAAAAGGATGATGCCGGGCTCTGATCCTGAAAGAAGAGCACAAAACCTTCTTGAGCAGTTTCAGAAGCAAGAAGTGGAAACTGACAGTGAGTACTTGTTGGTCACAAGGAAAAAGCTAGATCCTGATTCTCCATCACGGAGGTTCCCCCTGGACTGGCTGAGCAAGGAATCCTAATACCCGCAGGACAAACTGCTAGAAAACTGGTGTGGGCATAAAATTATTGACGTGCTAATTTTAGCACCTTAAAGTTTTAGAACAAAACAAAAGGAGGGTAATTTTTAAGATCACCCGCTCTGGCTTCTTCATTTTATAGATGAAATTGAAACTGGCTCAGAGAATTTATTTCCCAGGATTTCTTTTGTTACCAAGAAGAGAGTTTCCTTTCTAATTCCCTTGTGAGGATGTGCCAAGCTTAACCTGATCTTGCTTTTTATTATCTGCCTAATGGTTTGTCCTTTGTCAAATATAAACCCATCATAAACAACCAGCCCTGTCTAGCAGGCAAGAAATTAAAAGCAACATTTATGTGTACATGGAAGTTTAACAGTGAATCCCATTGATCTGTACAATTAATATGTGTTAATAATTTTAATAAGAGACTCATCTAAAAAAAAACATTAACCCCCCATCCTTCCAAAAGCATGGAAAGGTGTTTCTCCATCATTGTAGAAAGCACTACTGTTGTGTGTCCCCTGACACCACATAGTACTGTCACTTAGCATCTCTAATGGCCTCGTCAAAGGAGGTTTCTGAGGCTGTGTTTTCCTATTTGGGGAACTGGCCTCCTATTTTCAAGGACAAAGGAAAGGCCCCCAAGGTCCCGGGGTACTATCAGGCATTGTCGAAATTAAGAAAGAGGTTTGCTCAGGCTTCCAGTGTGATGTTTGATCTCTTCACTGGGGTGCTGGGCAATGGTTGCCATGGCAGCTGACCCACTTGGAGCCTCTGACAAGCATTTCCCCAAAGCCATGCCTGGTTTCCTCAGTGAGAGAAAGAAAGAGTCCTCCACGCAGAGAAGGGAAGCTGCCTCAGCTCCGTGAAAATACAGTAACCTAAAGTTCACACACTACCTGTTGAATTTTTTCTGCATGGGGAACCAGACAAGGGGGAAGGGCAGTTGTGTCACTAGACACTGCCTGCCAAAGGCTTCGTGTCTCTGATGACTTCATCTGCCCGGAATGCTGGATACCGGGGCACTCCTCCAGCGGCGGACCTCGGTCCCTGCAGGGCCTCCCCTGGCTTTGTGCTGAGTGGAAAGTTTGCTGAAGCCCAGCTCTACCCACTGTGACTGCCCCTGGCTCCACGCCTAATTGGGGAACCGGTGGGACCAGTCGTTCTTTGTCACAGACCCAGGGCCTGGAAGGCAGAGCCCCTTTGGCAGGCTGAGACAGAAGAGGCGAGACCGCCTGACTTCCCAAAAGTGTTCCGGCAATGCCCAAGAATGAATCTTTTTCTAAATCTGTAAAATTTTAATCAAGAAAGCTCTAAATTCTGCTTATTAAGTACAGGAGTCATCACTGAAAAGGAGTTTTAGGAGCTTGGTTCCAATGTGCTTATTTTACCCAATCTCGCTTGGGCAAAAACAAGAAGCTTTCTTATATTTTTCCAAAGTAAAATTGTGCTTTAAGTTTTTACTTATCTCTGGAAGACAGTCAGAAGCTGAAATAGTGAAGGGATGGACTAAGCTCCAGAGAGAAAGGATCCTGTCATCTTCATGCATACTAACATTCTAGACGCATATTATACTACTACAAGTGCTTGTTGAATGAATGGATGAAATCAAACCTTAGCACATACACTTCTTGGCTAAAGTAGGCCAGTCTCTACATTACTTTAAATATATTAGGATATGTTTATATAGTAGCTATCAAGAAGGGTGACAGGCACTCTTTAAATCTTTGTTTGGGACCCGAAGTTTCCTATTTCCATACTGAATGAATGAGTACCAGAGTTATATGGAGGAAAATTGATGAAATCAGACTGCTTACCATTCTCCATGTCGTGGGGTTTTGCCTGCCTTTATTAGTTTGTGCTTACTCTGTATCCCACTCTCAAAGGATTGTGTTTTCCAGTTATAACTCAACCCCATTCACATCAAGACCTTTAACTCTAGAGTCAAAGGCTAATCCTTAAGTCACATCCCTACCACCAGAGTGACTAGAACTACATGTTACTCTGACAGGGTGGGTGTGGGGGCCATTCTTACTACCCCATCCCCTAGGAAACTTAGAAAGAGCCACACCAGTGTGATCTGCAATGTCTAAAAATGTCTTCCATTCTACAAGGAAAGCAAGAAAAGGCTTAAAGCCTTCTAGGGGAGTAGTGATACACTGATTTAAATTTCTGCCAGGATATAACTGAGTGCAACTAGATTTTCCCTGAGAAAAGGTTTGCCAGGAAGGAGAGTGACAAGTTGAAGGGGCTGACGTTGGGAAATGACCCAGAAACTGGGGGAAGCTTACAGAGAAGGAAGGCTGGGATGCAAATCTAACTTCATCCGATTCTCATCAAGTTGAGACTGGAGGGCCTGTGCCAGGTGTGAGGCTCTTCAGATTTTTAAAGTTCTACTTAGTCATTTTCTCTGTTTTTTTGGGCTTTGTCCTATATAATTTACTTATTGATGAGCTTATCTCTAATAAGGTTCAGGTGAGTTTAGTTTAAAACTGTCCTACTACTTTGTGCATACTGAGCCTCAAGTGAAAGCTAACAGCAACTCTGAAAATTTTGAGCGTGCCAGATCTTTGAGAATTCTGAGGGCTTCCTCAGCATCCCATCTGCTCAAGGCCTGGCCTGCCTTCCTGCCCAGTCCTCCAGGCTCTGGTTCTAGGTGATCCGACAACTGAGAACTGGTGGTCGGCAGGCAGGAAGTAGCTGAATTTGGGCTGGAGTTTGAGCCTGAGATGAGCGTTACTCCTAAATGTAGCTTCCTTTCTGCCTACAAAGAGTTTGTCGGAGTGACAGCACGAGGCCTTGAAATTAATAAGGATTCGCAGAACAAGCAGGGAGAACCAGCAGAGTCCGTTTCCCTCCGACTCATTGTGTTTGCTCCCTCTCCCTGTGGATTTCCTGTAGGGTTAGTCCTGTTGTTCTGATGTGAAAGGAATCTAGCTGGACGCTTAAGCAAGGTCGTATCCAGTGGGCACCCAGTGACTGGTTTCTTTTCTCCGTACGTGAACAGATGGGCTTCCCAGCACCCTCTCCTTCAGCCTGGAAGAGGAAGAGGAAGTAGAAGGCGGAGGGCCAGCAGAATTCACTTGCTTCTCAGAAGATCTTGTGGCAGAGCAGCTGACGTACATGGATGCAGTATGTTTTATTTTTCAGTTTGTAATTGTACATGTTTGCATTACATAATGATTAAATTCCTTATGAGGAATTGGTCATGTATATACCGCATCTCAAATTTTTTTAATCCCCTTTTCCTTCCCTCTCCCTCTTGAGATCCTTCCCATTTGAAAAAGATCTATGTCCTTTCCTCCTATTATTTATTTATATTTAAGCTTGTGTGTCTGATTTATTTTGCTTAACATTATGGTCTCAAAGTACATCTGTTTTCCTACAAGTGACTCAAATTTGTCCTTATCCTTCTTTATGGCCGAGTAGTACTCCACAGTGTATAAATACCACATTATCTTTATCCATTCATCTACTGATGGGCATACAGGCTGCTTCCAAGATTTATCTATTATGAATTGTACTGCTATAAACATGGGTATACATGTATCACTGTAATATTATGTCTTTAACTCTTTTGGGAAGAGTTAGAAGGGGAATAACTGGGCCAAATGGAATTCCTAGTTTTAGTTTTTTGAGGACTCTCCATACTGATCTCCACAGTTTTGTTTGTTTTTTGTTTTTTGAGACAGGGTTTCACTATCATAGTCCAGACTGGTCCTGAAGTCACTGTGCAGTACTGACTGTCCTGGTGCTTGCCATCTTCCTGCCTCAGTCTCCTGAGTGCTGGAATTACACTACTGCCACCATGCCTGGAAGCAGTACATCTTCTCCTTTTTCAGACGTGCTTCTGCTTAAAACATGGTGTGGGACAGTAGTAATGGCCTGGAAAGGGCAGCGGGGTGATGCGATTGAAGTCTTTTGGAATCCTTGAGCGAGGCTCAGCATGCAAATACAGCGTGGTGTGCCTCGAACCAGTCCTCTGAATAATTCAGACCTGAGCTCTTCTTGCAACTCTGAGTGAAGGCACGTTTTGCTTGGAGCTCAAGTCACAGAGGGAAATAAGAATTCTAAGCCTTGTGAAACAAAATCTACCATGTTCCATGGGTATTTCTCTCCCTTTAGACTCATAAATATTTCAAGAGCTGAACTGTTTATTTGGAGGATTGTAAAGGGTCAGAGTATAAGTTAGGATAAAATAAATTCATTGAATCCACATGTGGCCATATCTGGCAGCTCATTTCCATGTGTGCTTCCTGTACTTTTGAAGTTTGAATATTGTTGTTAGCTGTACATACTTGATTATGTCAGTCACATTTCATACATAGCTTAGAATTACCTGGTAATATTGTTAAAGGGGCCTTTTAGGAATTATCACAATGGTTTTAGCTCTTCTGTGCTTACTTTTTCTTTTCTTTGGTATAGTACTGGGGCTTGAACCTGGGAGTGCTGAGCTATGTCCCCAGCCCTTTTTCAAATCCTTATTGTTGTGAGACAGGGTCTCCCTGAGTTGCCTAGGATAGCCATGAACTCTCAGTCCTCCTGCCCCGGCTTCTGCAGTAGCTGGCATTACAGGTGTGGGCCACTGTGCCTGGCCGTACTAACTTGAGAAAACAGCATCAAAAGTGGCAAAGAGTTACCATCGAATGAACATGCAAATGAGTATCAGAAGCAAACCAGTAGTCTGTATAAGTAAAGTCTGGCGTTTTTTCCCTTTGTATGGTGTCCCAGATTAAATTGTGGTAGAAATGAAAATCTGATTTGGTGAGCATTTTTTGTTGTTGTTGTTTGTTTGCACAATTGATAGTATAAGGAAAAGACAGAAATGTTTATTCTTATTTTAAGGGAAAGTCCTGGGAGCCGGGTTTCAAATCCCTCTTTCTTCCTCTTACTGTGTGTTGGCGAATACTTCTTCCTTCTGTGTGCTTCTTTCTTCCTGTAAAAGAATGTGAAACAGTGACACTGATGGGTACAGCACATGCTGTTCTTTCATGGGTCAGTTTTCAGGTGGTCAGCAACATCTGTTTGCATCATAGACAGTTCATGGTCGTGGGCACACAGGACACCTGCAGGGGTGTGGCTTTGAGGTTAAAATGACCTTAAGCACTTTTTTGAGCAGAAGACAGGTAAGTCAAAATGGTTTTGGTCATTTACATTTACTTTTGGTCACTGTGTTCTATTTGCTCAGCTGAGTAGAGTTAAAAAGATCATGGAGGATTTTCTGACCCTTTAATATATTAATTATTCACCTTCATCTGTTGAAACGAGCACCATGAGACAGGTAGAGAAGGATTATTCGTCTAGTCACAAAATACTGACTTACAGATGACCTGGATGATGTGCTTTGCCATATGAAGTCTGTGTGTTGTCCTTAATGTCGGTTCCTCTTTTGTTCTAGCACCTTTTCAAGAAAGTTGTGCCTCACCACTGCTTGGGCTGCATTTGGTCTCAGAGGGATAAGAAGGAAAACAAACATTTGGCTCCTACGATCCGTGCTACCATCTCTCAGTTTAATACTCTCACCAAATGTGTTGTCAGCACCATCCTGAGCGGCAGAGAACTCAAGACCCAACAAAGAGCCAAAATCATTGAGAAGTGGATTAACATTGCTCATGTAATTGTCTTTTTAAAAATATTTTTTGCTTTTAGTAGGTATTGCCATCACTTTGTTTAAATGGCTTAACTGTTCGGTTGAAAGGCAGTCGTATGTGCAGGCCTATGATGTTCTGTTGTTGTTCTAAAGTAAGAAGACAAGCTGTCTTCTTACCTTGGGAGGTTATGTATTTTTCCTCTTAAAAAAAACAAAACAAAACAAAACAAAAAACTGGTCTCCTGCTCACTTCTTTCCACCCATGGTCCCTAACAATGCTGCTTCTCCAGGGAGAGAGATTCAATCTGCTTTTTCTTTTCTGTTCATCAATAACTGAATGTCTGCCCCATGTTCAGTAAATAGAAACCCACCTTCTGTGTGTCCAGTAAGCTGATCTTCGTCCGGAATGATTACCGAAACACCCGGGTAGTACTTGGAAGCATTGTGTATTCTGTAGATTTGCAGAGATGGTGCCTCCTTACAATCCCGGACTTCCCTTCTGATGGACTGAAATACTTCCACAGATCTCACACTAATCTGCGGCCTTTGTGAGGGCCTCACAGCTTCAGACCTCAAGTCAAAAGGGAGCAGTCTGTTCCTAGGCCTGGGTTACAGTCTGCTGAGTGTCAGAGTATAGTCTCTTGGATTAATTGCTTACATGCCTAATGAGCCTCACTTATCATCATTTTATGAGAAAGTGACAGTATTTAGTTAGTTGATCATATGTTTTTTTACATAAAATAATATGCATGAACTACAATATTATGCACTTTAGAGAAATAACAGTATGGAACACAGTTGATTTGGAATGACAGGGGCCAAGACTTAATGGAATTTCCTCAGCCTGGGCAGTAGAGGAGTTGACTGTATTAAGTGCTATGTAAGTGGAGGAGAGAGAAATCCTTTCTGATTAGGATGATCAAGAAAGGATGCAGTGATGTTTAAATTTGGTTCTGAATTATAGGATTTTGGAGATTAAAGTTTTTTATAATTTTTTTCTAGACAAGAGATTACATCAGTAAAAAGGATTTTAAAAAATAATTGTTCTGTAAGTATCCTATTCATTTGTGTTCTGGACTATATGGGTCAACCCTTGACCAAAACACATTTTGCTTTATATCCTTTTAGATATATTTGTCATTAAGCCTCTCTATTGGGTATAGTGAGTAAGTTTTTCACATTTTCTTCTGTTGTTTTTGATTAGAGAGGAAAAACATAATTATGCCAAAGAATTTGCCTTGTTTTGAGTATTTAAATTTAAGTCTATTATTACAGACTTTTTTGTATATAAAAAAGTGAAAAAGAAACAAAGAATATAAGCTGCATAAACAATTTACATTTCTCCTTTTCTAAATTGAGCTTATTTTCCAACAAGTAACTACAAAGAAATCCTAATGGAGTGTGATAGTGGAATGGAATTTCTCTTTCTCTTTCAAATAATAAAATATTTTTGCCATAAATGCCACAGCATTTACAGCGCTCTATGTGTCTTGAAAGCAAATAAGTTATATACCCCTAATCCATTCAACTACACATGTCCATATGACTTCATTTAGCTCAAACAATGACTTGATCCAAGTTAAATATAAATTGTGCATTTAGATAATAATGAGAAATATACAATTTGAATCATTGGATGTATATTCCAGTTCCCATAGTGTATGCAACAAAGCCAAGAGCCCTTAACCTCAGTGATAATAGTTTTTTAATATTGATTCTGTTATGTCTTGAAATTGTGCAGGGTAACTTAATAAAATAATGAAACTTACAAGTGTTCCTGCCAAGATTTATTTTACTGTTCTTGCATTTGTCATGGTCGGTTTCTATTGAAAAGATGTTTGAAAAATGATAATAATTTTACATGGAGAGAATATTTCTGACCTAATATGGGTATATTTTCTTGGACTGGCCTTATGGCTACAGTTTGACTTTTGCATCGCATCTCCTGGAAGCTACCTCCTTTTCTAGAAATGGGACCAGAGGCCTTTTGTACTCCTTTAAACCCTTAATTTAAACCTCTTTCCGAATAATATGTTCCATATGTTTATTATAATTTGCATGATATATCTGTGCCCAAGTCCCTTTATTTATTGCAAGTTTCCTGATTTTTAGAACATAACTTTGGGTTTTAACCTCTGTTGAACCATGCCCTCATAAGCTGGGTTCTGTCTCTCTCTCTGTGTCTGTCTGTCTGTCTGTCTGTCTGTCTGTCTCTGTCCTCTCTCTCTCTCTCCTTGTCTCTCTCCCCCTCCTCCTCTTCTACCTTGGTCCCTCTTCCTCTGTCCTCTTCTTTCCTCGTCTCCTTCCCTTCCAAACGGGGAGAACACTGGGGCATTTTAAAAAGATGGGCATGGCTTTTATAAAATACATTGGCATTTACTCTAAGGAAAACATTTGAAGGATTGTTTGGCATAGTTTTAGCGGCCAGATTTGGGCATGCTAAATTAGAGAATGCTGTTTTCCCTTCACAGTCAAGATGAGCATTACTCCATGAAATGATCCTTGAAGTGATTTGCATTTATGTTCAGCCACTCTGAAACATCTTGCCCCAGATGTTCTGCTCAAAGCCAAGTGCTTACTCACACAATGTGCTCAGTAGTAAACTGAGGGTGTGTTGCACTGCCACGTGCCTGTGTAGGAAACATCTCCTTTGACATAGGCATCGTCTACTCGCCTCGTGTCACCCCGTGCCAGCCAGGAACAGGACCCTCTCCCTCTCTGTTGCTGTCCTTGCTATTCATTCAGCAGGACTTTAACTCCCAGGTGGCTGAATGTTGATTCTGTAGCCTTGACTTCTTATGGTAGCTGAAGTGTAAGCAAGGAGCCTCTCTCCTTACTCGGAACATTTCCTGTTCTCTTTCTGTTTTGTTTTTAAATACTGCCAAAATGAATCTTACTTTAAAAGCCCGAGTTATTTTGGAAGCACTGGAGTACCAAGGTGTTTCTGGATGTTTATGAGTGTGGTACAAGCCAATTTAAAACCAAATGAATGTGTATAAAAATATTCCTCCTTGGCTAAGAGCATAAAAGCCAAAGTTCAACTTGTGGTGAATTTTTATTGCCAAGTTACATACACCTCTCAGGACAAGGCTTGGTCATGAGATGTTGATACTGTCTGAACCTGAAGTGGCTGCTGCCCAGTTCTGTTGTGGATCTAAGGATACAGTGATTTTTCATGTGCATTTTTAGGGCATGTGTGTACCTTCCACAGAAGAAAGCTGCTTTCTCTAGCCTCATTCTGTAGGCTCACCTCCATTCATGTTTTTACTGGGAAAGCTGGAAACTATAAAACTGTAACAACAGCTCAAAAATATCTTAAAGGGAGAAAAACAAACACACAGTGCCAAAATCTATAAAGTGTTTGGGTGACTGGGGTGGGAGGAAGGAGCCACTTTTTGATGTCCAGTATTTATTCAGCTGCCTATTTAGTGGTAAGAATTCATAGCAGCTGTGATACCTCTAAAACAGGAAACAACCAACTCACTGTAATATTGATATTTAAATGCCTTTTATGTCCTAATCACTCCCCGTACAGGAATGTAGAATCCTGAAGAACTTTTCCTCCTTGAGGGCCATCGTTTCAGCACTGCAGTCTAATTCCATCTATCGCTTGAAAAAGACTTGGGCTGCCGTCCCAAAGTAAGTTTGCAAGTGTCTGCTCTGCTTTTCTTTTGTCCCTGGTGATTGGTCGCCACATCAGCGCTATAGGCCCTTCTGGTCACGGCTCGTGTCATGCAATGAGAGGAGCGTGGTCAGAGTCCTGTCAGTGTCCCTCCTCTCAGTGTCCCAGGCGGTGTGCATCCTCAGTGAGTTTCAAGCAAGACTGCTGCCGAAGTCCAGCCCAGTCTCAAAGTGCCGAGCTGGGATTACTGGGGTTCGGGGATGATTTGAAGAATGTGCTTATTATCTGCAGCTTGACGGCGAGGCTGTGGAGTGATGGAGTGATAACAGTTTTCCACAATTTCTGGTTATTTTTCAGCCTCTTTCCGAAGTCCGAGGCTGTTCCAGACCGTGAGGTGTCACCTGGGCAGCTCAGGCCTTAGCGCTTGGTGTTCAGCAGGAAAACCATTTAGTCCCTTTGTGCTTCAGCATATGAAAAGCTAGTTTATATAGCATACTAAAAACTATATACTCTTATATTAAAAGTTCCTTTGTAATGTTAAAAACCCCCGAATGTTCCTTCAGTTTTAAGTAACTGATAGAAATTGTTCACTGGCCGTGTTCCGGGCCTTTTTCTTCAATTTTAGTGTATGTACTGCCTGAGCGAGCACAGGGCTGTTTTTCTTCATGTTTCTTGGTGCAACCTTTAGAGCTATTGACAATTTAATATCCTATGACTTCATTATTGCTATCTTCTACTTCCAGAACTTTGTGGACCAGAGCCCTTTTTGCACAGGAAGGGAAGGAGGGAGCTGGTTCAGTACCACTCGGCACAGATTTAGAAGGTAGTAGGGCTTATGTCCTGGATACCAGGGAGACCAGCTATGTGCAAGTCTTCCCGGGTTGGAGCTAGTCAGGTTGTCAGGCTGTGTCAGGGAGAGCGTATAAACTCTGTATGGGACAGTCAGTGTCAGGAGAGAAGCCACCTTGCTCCCCAGCTAGAGCTGCTGATGGGAATAGTGAGTTTGTCCTCAGAGTGGAAGGTCTGGGTACTCAGTTTCATCAGTTCATTCAGAAGTGATGAAGCCCTGAGGGACTCATACTTCTCACACTTGCAACAGACCCACATTGGCAAACCAAAGTTTTTCAAACATATGCCGGAAAATGAGTGCCAGAGAATTGTAGCTTACTGATGCCTTCAAGGGATAGTCTACTTGAGCGAAGTCATATTATTACCAGATAATTCTTTGATGAGTAAAAAGAAAAAAAAGTGGATATCTTAATCCTACATGTAACCGAAACCACAGCTACTTGGATTCCAGAGCTCACACTTTGTATACGACATCATTATCTGGCAGGAAAAACCTGGCAGGTCGGCCTTTCAAAGTCCAACGCAATTTTCTTGATTATCACTCTTTTCTTGGCTTCTTTCTCTTCTGCATAATGACTCTGTGTGAAAGAGATTAGTGGATGATTTTCCTCTACACACATATCTTATGAAAGATACGGGTTGTATAAAATCATGCGATGATAGTCCCTGGTGAAATACAATGGGACAATCAGAAGCATGCAGCGTCCTCATCCCTTACACCGTCACATCACCTCCTTCCCCTTGTCACCACTCGCCACCCACCAGTGGTATCAAGCACATGGGGATGGTCAGGTGGTGCAATTTCAACCTAGTCTGATTGCAGTGACGGGCAATCTTATCTCCGTTTTTTTGGTGGTTAACTATTAGTCAGTTAGTGTCTTCTTTGGACAACCACTGAGCCAGCCTAAGATTTCTTTTCTTTGCAGCAAGTTTGAGGCTAAAACACAAATAAAGATAATAACAGGGAGATAGATCTTTTGTAAATGGGAAGAGGACCAAGAGGGGGAGGGAGGGGAGAAGAAGGGGATGAAAAAAGACTTAAGATGTGTTATGTACATGTACCAACTCCCCACAATGAATGGAATCATTAGGTACTGCAAACATGTACCTACTAATAAAATTTTTTTAAAAAATAAATAGTGAACCTACATTTTAGTCTCTGTGGTTGCTGTATGAGAAGGCCCACTCTTCCAAATAACTTTTTTAATTAGTTTCAGAACTGCTGCTCAGCATGTCTGGTTTGATTCTTAGCTTGTGAATTTGTTTATATTTTATCAGGACGCTGCAGTGTGGCAGTTCCTTAGAGAAGATTCCTATCTGCTTTCTGTGCTCTCCATTGCTGACTTCTAGACATGGGGTCACGATATTTGGTTTCCATTTTCCCTGTAATCTTCAACATTTCAGCTTTCAGTAGACAAGAGAGGATACCTAAGCTATTTCTCTATTTAAGGCTACATGTAATTAAGTTCCTATTTTCTCTAAAATTAAAACAGCTTTTTGTTTTCTTTCTTTTTTTTTTTTTTTTTGGTGCTGGAGATTGAACTGAGGGCCTTGCACTTGCTAGGCAAGTGCTCTACCACTTGAGCTAAATCCCCATCCCTATTAAACAGCTTTAATGGCTTTCTTTATTATAAGAACAATACACTCAATACAATGCAAATCAAGTTCTTTAGTAATGGCTTTTTCATGATAACAAGAATGTTGCCCATATAAGGTTAGGGGTCCTAAGGATGCTTTGCCTTCAGTGTCATCCACTGTAATCGTGTGGAAACCAGCAGGAGGCTCATGGAGACACAGTGACACAGGGCACTGGGTTGGGACAAGGGGACGATGTGCTTTACATATGTCACCCTACTAACCTTCACAGCACTCCTCCAAAGGGTGGTAGTGCTTCCATTATGCAGATAAGATAATGGAAGCTCAGGAAAGTTCCACAACTTGTCTAAGGTCCCTGAGGGAACAGTGACAGGCTGAGATCTGACCCTGACCCCCACCTTCACCCCCAGCTGCAGAGCCCATTCTGATCCCATCATTCTCCTCTGGCTCAGGGTGAGAAACTAGCCTGTGATTCCAAAAATGTGGATTCTGTCTCTTAGACTTTCAAGTTTCTGGTGAAAACTTGGGTAAACCCTTGGCCTTGGCAGCTTCCTGTGTAAAATTAGAGGCCTGGCCAAGATGACCTCACAGGTCCTATTTGGTTCTGTGTATGTTGCTAAGATAAGACTTTCTAAAACTCACTGAAGAGAACATGCCCCAGTGCAATAAATTGATGTTGCAGTCGAACGATTCTTTTTTTATGATTATAAATACATTGTTAGAAAATATTTCTCTCTTTATACAGGTAGCCGTGTTTATCTTAAAATGAAAAAAGCATGTTTTAAAAAGCATGTTTCGTAGCATCAAAACATTCTTCCATTGCTGTAGGAACTAAAGAAAGCTAGTCTGAAGATGTCAGAATTTTACTGTCTCCTTATTGTTAATAGTTCCTTAATCTCTCTTCATAGGGACCGAATGCTAATGTTCGAAGAACTTTCAGACATCTTCTCAGACCACAATAACCACCTGACCAGCCGGGAACTACTGATGAAGGTGAGGCCCAGGGTGGGGGTGTCAGGGGCCCTGCTGATAGCTTTGGATTCCATCCAAGGGAGGACTAGCTCAAAGGTTCCTTAAAACCCTTCCATTCTGCAAGAAAGCAGAATTTTTTTCTCTTACACATAATCTAGGAAACATGGGGCTGAGGAAATTCAAAGTTCAGTTGAGTTCTCTCCTTCTACCCTCTGTAGCTTCCCTATTACACAACTGGGTTGTGAACTTTAAGTTCATGTGTGTGCTTTCCTAGTATGCTACTTTGCAGATGCCAAGTGCTGGCAGTTAGGTGGATGGGAGGCCCTGAAATAATCCTTCTCAGCAAAAGATCTAGAATAAGTGGCCAGGCCTGCAATTCCACATCCTTTATTTAGACCAAGTTGCACAATCTTGTAGTCAGCAACATTTACTGAATACCAAATGAGTGGTGGCTTCTGACCCGAGTGCTTGGCAAAGGTATAGCTTGACTCATTTCTTCAAAAAACACTTTGAATGTCTAATATTTGTAAAGCATCAACCTTGCCTCTAGAAATATGAAGTTGACTACCATAGGTCCTGTTTTCAGGAGTTCGTCTATAGTTGATGGCTAGAGACACTAAACAATAAGTAGTATTTTTAAAAAACCTCAACAAACATGTAACAGACTGTGAATAATCACTTGAGGGAAGCTAGCATAGATCAGATATTATCTTCATAGCCGTTCTATAAAGTAGATTTTATCATCCTTATTTTCAAATAGCCCAGACTCAGAGAAGGAAGTACTACGTGCTGTAAGGCACACACCTGGTGGAGGGTAGAGCGAAAATGTAAATCCAACCTGGTGAGACTCTAAAACCTGTGCTTTTGTTACTTAGGCATCTGACACCTTGGGAGCAGAGGGCATGGTAGATCAGGTCCAACTTTATAAAGAAGGGAAATGGGTAAATTAAAATGTAGCATATGTTGGTTGAGCACTTATTATGTGCTAGGTATTGAAGATGCAACCATATTGATCTACAAGTCTCTGGTATTAAGGGGATTACAGGCTCATGGGAAGGTAGAAAAGTAGACAATTATAAAATAATATGATATGTCCTACCATAGGGGAAGCCCTAAACTGGGAATTAAAAGATTTGATCCTTGTCTTTAGTCTCCATTTCTGGAGGTTGGAGGCAGTAATGATAATGGGTCTATTGAAATCATAGAATGGAAGATTGATTGCAGTAAAATATGTGAAAGTACTATGCAAATGTAAGTGATTTTTAATATTTGGTAAGGTCTATACATATAAAGGCAAACTGTGTGTAACAAATTAAAAGGAGTAAATTATAAGCTGCATATGTGAGCTTAGGGACACTTAAGGTAGGAATGAAAGTCAAGTGGAGGTGCGGTTATTAAGAAAAGGCATCCATTTGATAACTTGTCAAACTCTGGTGTCTAGAACTCACAGATTAGTCAGTCCTGTAAAGGGGTCTGTTAGAGTTTCCCTGACTGTTCTCCTCCTAACTTTTGTCCATCCTTCCTATCTTTGTGTAGATACCTGTTTTCCTGGAAACCTTTCTTGGCACAGATCTGACTAAATCCCATCCCGTGTGTCATAGGAGAAACCCACCATTCCTCCGTCCTGGCACAAATCACATGCTCTATTGGAATTGCCCGTGGACATGACCTGTCTCCCTAAGGCCTGTAAACTTCTTGCAGACAGGGACTGAATCTATCTTTTGTCACTTTTGTATCCCTAATGCCTAATACAGTGCCTGGCATGTAGTATGTGTCCGGAAACTATTGTCTGACTGTGTGAATTGATGGATCTTATCATTCACATGATTTTAACAGTGTACCCACTATCTGTCTTTCTTGGAGTAAATGATGTGAGCAGGGCAGTTTGTCTGATGTCTGACTTTAGATTCAGGCTACTGAGTAACTGCACATTTAAAGATTGCTGAGATCATGTTATTCCCTTCTTCATATCCCTCTGGATTTGCAGACTTTAAATGGAAACCCATCTGGCTGGAAGGGGATGGCTTAGTGGACTCGCTATCTGTAACAGAAAGCTAGACTAACTGGAGCCACACGTTCAAATCCCAACAGTCCCGAGTCATCCTTCCAAGGAAGAGAAATTGAATATGTGCAGCTTATTGCCTGGTGGCAGTCTTTTGGCTGAAACCTTAGAAACAAAGCTATATCTAGACATTAAAGATCTATAAACCTGTTCTAAATGTAGACATTTACCTCAGTACTCTAAGTGAAATTTCTTATATATGGCTTAAATCCCAAAGAAATGAAAACTTGGCTATGAATTCATGTGGTCTGTGCATTATCATTAATGATAGAGGAATGCTTCGAGCAGCCTATATACATGCAAGTCCCTTTCCTGTCATCTCTGTTGATCATCCTTCATGTAAAGTGTATAATTCTGAGTGTAAATTAACTGCACAGTTATGAAAAAAAATGAAAATCAAGGTACTTAAGTTCTCAAAAGAACCACTGAAAAAAACTACTGGTCTCTATTTATAGTATGTTACTTTGAGATGTCTACTGACTTATAGTTAGGTAATCTCGGTTTTAAATAATCTATTTTCTACTTCTGGGTAAACTTAGCATGCTGCTTCTATAATATGATAGACCAGGTAGCATAATGATTAGCAAAAGTCTGTGGTTTTCCTTTTAACTGTTGGAAAACTATCTTTATTTCTTCTCAACGAATATCTAAAACCTGTTGTGTCCTTTTGATTTCTGAAACTCAGCCATTTCTGAAAAGGTGAATCAGAGTCCACAGATTTGAAAACAATAGTAAAGAAGACCGTTAGCAAATTTTCTTGGTTCTTGTGACTCTTGGTGAGAACTCTCCCAGGGAGAGCTTCAAGAATGCCGCCCTACTGGGGGTGTATGTTTAGTGATGCTCCTCAACATGCTAACTCAAAGTTGAAGCAGGAAGCTAGGGATTTAACTCAGTGGTTAGAGCGCTTGCCTGGCAAGCACAGGGCCTTGAGTTCTATCCCCAGCACCAAAAAAAAAAAAAAAAAAAAAGTTGGAGTGACAGACCATTAGAACTGTAAAGAACTATCAAATTAAAATTGCCACTTGCTTCTGAGCTATAATTTAACCAGTATTTACTGAAATGGACCCAGTGCCTCAAAGACAAGATCCTTCTATACCTAGTAGCAGAGATTCTTCTGAAATCCAGGAAAAAACATAGTTGAAGTCAGTTGAACTCCCCTAAAGATGGAGATAGAGAATGGTAAGTCTCAGGTGAGGAATTTTCACTACAGAGAAAGAAGCAGAGTCAACAGAGAAGAGAAAAGGAGTAAGAGGCCATTGGAGGGAGAGGAAGAGATTTGGAATTCAAACTAAAGTAATTGGATAGTTATTTCTAGTGACTTGAGTATACTGAGAAGCAAGATGACTTGGACAGAAAGTAGAATCACTAAAAGAATCTTGAGTGTGAGCGGCAAAGGAGGCAGGAGGAAAGAACTGAAGAATTTCAAGAAGGTTCAGGGGTTGGTGTTGTAAGACAGTACATGGTAGGGGATTTTGGGCCATGGAAGGGAAAAATGAAACCACTGGATATGGCAAAGAAGTGAATTTTCAGTTTTCATTTGGAAGAACTGGCACTCGTCAGTCTTTTTGCTGCTACATCCAGGCACAGAATCTCTTTCTCATAGAGCAGTGAAGTCATCAATAAACAAGTCTTTTAGCTCCCTTCTTGGATCTTTCTCTTGCTACAAGGGGCTTGTCCTTGGGGCTCTTTAAGATCCCTCCCACCCATGTTCTGTGGTTCTTAGGCGCTTTCTTCCTTTTCAGAAACCCTCACCAAGAATTCTAGATATATGCGATAATTTCCATATGTTATTCCTCTAGCTATGATTGACAGCCTGAAAGAAGACCGGAAGGACCTATGTGCTAGACAGAGGGGACACTCATCTTCATGTCACACAGAACTGGTTTCTCACTCTGAGTGAATTCTTAAGAACTGGGGGGAACGTATAAGCCCCCGGCACAGGAAGTGGCACATTTTAGGCCATCACTATGCATCTCCAGGAAAAACTGTGAGAGATCATGAACTGGTAGCTGTCTTTATTATCCTTTGTAAGAAGGAGAACTGAAATAGCTGAGGAGCCCTGGGGTAAGGGGTTTGGGACCTGGGACCTGGACCAAGGGTGGGAAATGATAGAATATATTTATGCTTTATCACCATCAGCAAGACCGGGTCACTGAGAAAGAATCGTCTTGCCTTATGCAGCAGTGAAAGGTCACATGCTAAGGCAATATAATAAACCCAGGGAAACCTGACTATGGAAAAACTAACACAGAGGTTACACGTGACTGAATTGTGAAATTTGCCTTCCATTCATACAGTTCCTGGAAAATGAGAACTTAACAAGACCGTGAAACCACAAACCCAAAACACTTATGTTCAGTCAGCAAACTCATGATTAGTTATTATGTAGAAGAGTTTGTCGTTAGTAGCAGGGAGAAGAGAAAGGGGAGCCATCTGTCCTCAGGTATGAGGAGGAAAGATAGATGTGTAAGGGTTCCAAACCAGGGAGGTAATTTAGGAGGACTAATGGGAGAAAAGGGAGACAGATGCATAAAGGTCTAGTTTTCATGAAATGATCATGTACCATGACACTGGACTTCCTCAGAAAACTTCTGGTCCAAAAGTTTCATTCACCTAAAAAGTACCACAGAATTAGTTGCTTTTCGTTCACAGAATGCTACACACCCATTTCAGGCCAACATCAAGATGTCACAAACTGCAGAGGAAGAGATCTTCATTTCCAGGACATATGATCACTTTGAGAGAAATTCGAAATGCGTTAAAATGTTTCCTGTTCGGGGACTTGCCTGCCTTGCAGTGATAACTGATTTTATAGCCTAATCAGGCATCTTCCTTAAAGAGGAGAGGGAGAAGCTAGGAGAGTCCAAGACTGCAGGGCCTCACCCAGAGCCTACTTACAGCAAGGCCACTGAGCATTTGCACAGGGCACCAAGAGCCTGCTGGAGGCCTCGTCATTTGCATTCGAAGACTTGGGTAGAGGTAGCAGTTGTGTCCCAGGAAAGAGCTGTCCTTCCCCTCTCCCCAGAGAGGTGTCCTCCATCACTTTCCTCTGGGTGTGCTCTGTTCCTTAGGAAGGAACCTCCAAGTTTGCAAACCTGGACAGCAGCGTGAAAGAAAACCAGAAGCGAACTCAGAGGCGGTTGCAGCTCCAGAAGGACATGGTACGTCCAGCCCGTGTTCCTCCCCGAGAGCCCGCAAGAGCCCGGCGGTGTCGCGACGGGGGATCGGGCGCAGTAGCTGGGCTCTGGGGCATCAGTGTGTGCGGTCTGCAGGGCACCGTGCTTTCGGAAGGGCTGTCCCGTTCCTTTGCTTGTTGGTCCTAGTAGCACTGGGGAGTCTTTAGGAATGATTCTCGTTACATTTGACCCAGTAGGAAATGAACATTGAGAGTAGCAAATCATGTGTTCAGGAGTTTTTCTGGAATCTTTTTTTTTTTAATAATAAGAGTGGGCAGCAGGTCCGTCTCTATCCCTCTCACTGCTCCTGCAGCTACCTCAGCACGTAGATGCTTCTGCCACTTGGCCTAGCAGCCCGGGACTTCCTAGCTTCCTGTGTCTCTGGCACGTGATGGCCAAGGAAAAAAGGTGTCTGCTGTTAGGAGGATTTAGGCCCCGTCCTCAGAGATCATTTCATTTGTTCCCAAGCCCTCTAGTCATTGCCTAGCTTTCCTTACTAATCCTGGGTCAACTGAATCTATCTAATTTTTCGACACCCAAAGGATTATCGTGCCTCTCGTCTGAAGGCCGAAAGGTAGTTACTGGCTGAAGGTAGTTATTATTGTCTTTAGCTGTATTTTGTTTTATTATTTTATTACTCCTTTTTTTTTTTTTTGGAGTTTGAGATAACGTTTTATTATGTACTTCAGGCTGGCCTCAAACTCACTGTGTAGTGAAGGCTGATTTTGAACTTGCTGTGATCCTCCTGTTTCAGCCTCCCAAGTGCTAGAATTACAGGCATGCACCACTATACCCAGCTTATTTTATTTTATTTTATTTTTGAGATAGGCTCTCACTGTAGTTGAGACTGGTCGTGAACTCACTATCCCATACTGGCCTCAAACTCACAGTATTTCTCCTCCTCCAGCCTCCTGAGTGCTAGGATTACAGACATGTGCCACAATGCCCAGCTCTTTAGCTGCATTTTAAACTCCTAACTTACCATACATGGGGAGAAACCAGAAAGAAGAGATTAGAAACTGGCAAACTAAATATTCTCATCTCTACCTTGAGAGGATTTTCTCCTCCTTTGGAAAGCCGGGCATAAATCAGAAATATTTTTGATGCTGATTCCTCTGAAACATAAAACCTATAAAACTCACAGTGTTTCAAATTTGTTTGGATGTTCAAAGACAAGTTATAAATAGTCGTTACCAGTGGGGGGAAAAGATTATTTTAGTTCAGGGTGAGAGCTTGTGCACATGATGAGGAAGGACAGGCAGAAGTTGACAGTGAGCCGCTGAGGACAAAGCCTTCCCTGGTGTGACCTGGCTTAGGGAGCCGCCAGCCTCCTGCCAGGCAGCCCAGCCTTGCTCTGGTTGGGACTCTGTGTTCCTGCCAGGGTTTCATGCATACCTTAGAACATCTAGGATAAGGACTCCCTGGAAGCCGCTTTTTACTTTCCTTGCAGAGTGGTTAGTGCCTTGGTGGCCTTGTGGAGAACAGGGATGATTTCAGAGATTTGGTGACATGAACACAGAATATGCCTGCCACTGGATGGCAGAGTGCTTCCACCTTTATTTCTAATGGGCAGTTAACAAAATGACCTTTTTCTTTTGGAGTAATTATAGATTTATCGAAAAGTTGCAAAGTTGGTAGCATAGAGTACTGTAAACTCTGAGATTTCTGTACACCACTCACCAATTGCCTGGTGATATCTTTTATCACCACGGCACATGTGTCAGCATGCGGAAACCAACTCTGGCATCACACTCTGAGCTAGAATCCAGAGTTTTCTTGGACTCCCGTCCGGATCCTGTCTGTCCCAGGCCCAGGCCAGTGTACCCACAGCAGTTAGTTGTCATGTCTCCCCAGCCTCCTCTGGCCCATGGCAGTTTCTCTGTCTTTCCTTGGATTTCATGAGCCTCGTAGTCTGAAGTCACCTTTGTTTTTCTAGTGATCAGACGGAGGTTGCAAGTTTTTGGAAACCATGCATGGAGGTGAAGGGGTGAAGGGCCCTTTTTGTCCTATTATATCCAGGAGGGAATGATAGCAATGCAGTATCTGTGTTGCCTGTGTTGATGGAGCCAGTGATGATGTTGGCCTTCCTCATTTGGTTAGAGTTTGTCAGGTTTCCCTCTTTTTTTTTTTTTTTTTTCATTTTGGCAATTCTGGGGTCTGAACCTAGGATCTCATGCATGGTAGGTAAGTGCTTTACCACTGAGCAACATCCCCAGCCCTCAGTTTCCCTCTCTTCTGTTCCTTGGAAGTCAGTCACTAAGCCTAACCCGAGGGGCCATTTTAATAGTGACGACCCGCACTCTTGTGGTACATACGTCTCCTTGTGGAGCGGCCCATGCTTTTACTGATGGTGAGGCCATTGCTTTCCGTGGCTACTGCAGACTTCCAAAAGTGTCTGCATACTTAGAGAGAGCAGATGACCCGCTGACCCGAGCCCAAGCAAAGTATAAACCCGGCTGTGAACACATCTGAACATGTGTGTGATCGGCTAAGTTTTAGGCTTGGCTTTCATGACTTTTGAAAGTCAGATGTCAGATTTTGAGTTTCTGTTGCATTGCTTATGGTTTTTAAAAATTATAGTCGTGGAGGGTCGTAGTAGTGGCTCCGAAATAGTCCTTGAATGCGTCCATTTTTTTCCAGTGTGGAGGTTCCTGAAACCCTTAAACTTTTCAATAACAATAAAGACAGTTTTGCTCTGACTGTCCTTCAGGGTGTGATGCAGGGAACTGTACCCTACCTGGGCACCTTCCTGACTGACCTGACCATGCTGGACACTGCTCTGCAGGACTACATTGAGGTGAGCTGCATGTGGGTGATGTAACTAGGCCTGCAGCCTTCTTATTGGACCCTCAAAAGAGATACTCACTTATGTCAGTGTTGCTCGAGAGCCTGTTATACATGTGGTACTGTGCTGGATGCTAGGAAGAATACGGAGTAACACAAAAAGGACATACCACCGCTGGCTCAAAAGCCAGTGGAAGGAATAGTCTATCAAAATAGGCAGCTGTTTATAGAAATAGTAGATATTCAAACAGAAATGCAATGAGAGAATGCAGTAGCTTGTGCTTAGTTCCATACGAGGGGATGTGATGGAAAAGCCTTGCGAAGCAGTAGGTTTGAGCAAGACCTCGATGTTGAGTAGAATGCTGCAGGTGGAATTGAAGGAATAATACATCCTAGGGAGTAAGAGGTAAGTCAGGTTTGCGAATTTTCAGTGTACCTTCCTCTCCCTTTTTTGTATTGCTGCTTGTTCTGAGGCATGTGCTCACTGTCTCTTGGGATGGGAAAAGAGGTGATACTTGTTAGTTGCAGTAATAAAATATTAAATAGGTAATAAATTTGATATTTGAAATGAGATTTGAGGATTACTTGTATATTTAAGTATATCCTACTTCGATGGTTACATGCATGATCAGCCTGCTTTTGCTTATAGAATACCTGCCTCCAGGTTTGTCATGAGTGTCACTCACACACACGTTCATTCATTTTGTGTTTCCTGAGCTCTGCGTCTCTTCACATCCTCTGCCTCAGCTTATCTCAGCAAACGCCCATCAGAGCTGGGGAACTTGGGGAGGGACCACAGATTTAGAAGTTAAATTCAGCCTACTGAGAATAGGAGTGAGAGGATGAAGAATTGAAACAACTTTTCGTGATACGATGTAGAAGTGACTTCACTTTTGATAAACCATTGACAGTTTGGTTTCTAGTATGAGTCAGTGACCATCTGCTTTTGTTGGTTTTGGTCAAGAAAAAAAGTAGAATGGAGCATTTACTCAATTGTTTGTCTTTACTGGTTCTGCAAATAATTTTGGGTCCCACTTGTAATTATTTATCATTACTCTTTTAGTTTATTTCAGACATTTTAAGAGAAGGCTGTCTGCCTATCCTGATCTGTTATAAATGAAAAGAATGTTTTTCTTGAAGTGAACATTGGTTCTTTTCCTCCATACTAGCTGTAATTACAGGATAATTAGTAATTATGACTTTATCATCCCTTTGACCTATTTTAATGTGGAGAAGCTTGGTTGGTCACTACATTTTGAACATTTCTTTCAGGGAGGACTGATAAACTTTGAAAAAAGGAGAAGGGTAAGTAGAGCTCCTGGCTATGGTTTTCTGTTTTTCTTCATCTGGGTGTGAAGAAATAAAAAATAAATTTATAAAGGAGAAAATTAAGGAAGCGCATGCACGTGCGTGCACATGCCTCTCTGTGTGTGTGTGTGTGTGTGTGTGTGTGTGTGTGTGTGTGTATGTAGCAGCAGGGAAGAAAAGCATGCTTGTTGAGCACTTACTCTATGGTCGTGCGCCCCCAAGAGCCCACGTGAGGTCAGTTTTATCATCCTCATTTGAAAGGTGAGGAAACCGGGATTTAAGAGGTTAAACAGCTGGACTAGAGTTACCTGCTCAGAGTCAGCTTTCAGATCTTATCCTGCCACTCCGAAGCTCATTAAGAAATTGAGTGTAATTTTTTCCCTTTCTCCTGCTTCATTTCCTTTACAATTAGTTTCAGCAAAAACAGGTCCACTCTGTACTTAGTAACAATGTATTGTATACTGAAAAATTGCTAGGAGAGTAGGTTTTAAGTGTTCATCTCACAAAGTACTGTCTGTGGGTTCATTTATATGTTAATTATCTTGTTTCAGCCATTCCACAATATATCCATATTTCGAAACATCATGCTGTATACACTTTAATGTGTAGGATTTTTATTTTTTGATTAAAAAAAAGATCATCCTGTTAAGGAAAAGGGGTTTCCTAAGAGTAAATGACATAGAAGAATTAATAAAGCTGCCTAACTTTTGTGAATCTACTTTGAAGGAGAGGATAGGAAGTGGTCTTCACTGTTAGTTAGAGGTAATTACTCTTTTCCTTGTGTTAGAAGGGGTGTTCAACATTAATTTGAATTTTTTTGTGGATAGAATATTTCTGAGTTTTGCTAAAAAAATAAAGCAAATTTGAAAATTCACTATCGTTTTTGTGTCAAACGGTATATTTTAATAGATATTTAAATAATTCAGAGGAAAATGAGTGAGCAAAAAAACTTCACCCATAGTAATCTCTCTCTTTTTTTTATTTTTAGTAATCCATTTGTTCTTTCATCCTACAGATACTGATTATGTACCTAACTTGGGGGCTCTGGGGATTGCAGCAGAGGAAAACCAGAGTTTCCTGCCCTCATAAAATCACAATCTAGGAGGGAGATAGACAAATAATTAAGGGTTTATAAGCACAAGTAGTGGATCTTAGAGAAGCACGTGGAAGGGGCAGTTTGTAGAGTCAGAATAATTTGCAGGAAGAAATGATAGTGGGGTTAAAACCAAAAGGACTTTGGAGGAGCTAACTAGGCTGAGCTCATCAGTAACAAGATACCGACTTCAGCAAACATTAATTTTCTGTCCCTCATAGAGTATACTGTCTGCTTCAGCATGATAACAAATATTCCTTGATGATACTGAGACCAAAGCCTGAGGTTACTGGATGGAAATTTAGACCCAAGGAATCTGCCAGCTCTTGAGTTATTTCTATCATGTTCTGTAATGATATACTTCTTAAAAATTCAATTATGCTGCCACAGTAACCATCTTTCTTCTTTAACTTCAGAATAAGCCTGGATGGTAATATCTTTTCTTGTAAGACTAAGATGTTAAACTTTCAGAAAGTTTATTATAAAACCTAAAGCTAATGCTGCCTTAAAAAAAAATCTATTGAAGCATCTGAAGCGATATAAATAATTTTGGACGTAATTATATACTTGCTTCTCTTTTGAGCTTTAGAAGATTTAGTTAAATGATTTACTGGAGTAGCAAAAACCTAAAGATTCAGGAAATCTAAACATTGAGCTTTATGAGCCTCTGCACTGTTTAGATATTCAACCCTCCCAAAACTTATTTATTGAGGGGGTAAGGGTTGAAGAAGTTGAGGATGGGGAATGTGGGAGCTTCTTGACTTAAAGTGTTTGTTTTGTTTATCTTTTAAGAAATAGAAATAGAAAATTTTCACATATTTTATGAAGTATGTACTTAAAACCTTTAAAAATAACTTTTCTATTCTGGGATGAAAACAGAAAAGAGAGAAAGGAAGCCATTGTGACTTTTGGTAGTGACTAGTTTGGCTTACTTTGGTAGCTTGCTTTATTTATAGGAAATTTTTTCAAGGAGAAAAGAGGATTAAAAATTAAAGCATACGAGGACTGTAGAGATTCAGAGTTGGAACACCCCACCCGGTGCTGTGGATTAAACTGGGGACCTTGAGTGTGCTAGTCAAGCCCTCTCCCACTGAGCTATAACCTCAGCCTCAGAGTTAGAATTTTTGAGAGTTATCCAGCTATGTTATTTCTGCGGAAGGATTATTTCAGGGTTCTTGGATGGTTGTCTCCTGGTTTTATCCTAAGATGGTATAGTTTCATGTCGAAAAGATCTATATTTGGTTGGCCATATTAGTCACTGTTTGTCTGCTTTAGGAAATTGATTCTTTTGGTTCTGTCTGCTTTAGGAATTTGAAGTGATTGCCCAGATAAAGCTCTTACAGTCAGCCTGCAACAGCTATTGCATGACCCCAGACCCCAGGTTCATCCAGTGGTTCCAGCAGCAGCAGCTCCTCACAGAGGAGGAGAGGTAGGCCCACTGTCTTTGCCAGGGTGGAACTGAGGCATGGGAGGGGGGAATCCAGTACCTCATTGGGTCACTCAGTCAACAGCTATTTGGTGACAGCTGCCTTGGTTTTTCAAGGAGTGTGGTGTGGAGCTGAATTGAAGACATCAGAAGAAATGCTTTCAGTCTTGCTCTGCTGCACACTTATCTTCGTAGCCTGGAGCAAGCCTTTTACTCTTCCCCATCTTTAGGATGCTCACCTGTAAAATGTTTTGAGGCTTAAGTAAAATCATATTTGGGAAAGCACTGTTAGAATGCAAATCATCATCATCGTCTCCGCAGCTATACTGCCATCATCACCATGTCTGTCTCCAGTGTTAAGAGTGTTAACTGTCAGGGAGCTTTCAGTCTGGGGATAGAGACAGACTCATGGAAAATTGAAATATGATGGATAAGTAAAGTGCTACAGACCACAGGCAGGGGCAGTTCATTTAGCTAGGGTAAGGAGGGGGGAATAGGGAAGATTTATGGCTATTTCCGTAGAGGCTGGATTTCACTGGAGAACATTCCAGACAGAGAACACACGCAAAGGCCTGCTGGCCTGCCAGGCTCGAATCTCAAGGAACAGTGATAACTGGTGTGGGTGGGACTCCAGGCACAGGGTTCAAAATAGTGGTTGATGAGCACAGAAAGGCACATTAACTCCAGTGCTTTGAATGTTGGCCCAGTGGGGACTCGGGCCTTTCTTGTAGTCTGATGGATGGCAGATTAGTCTGTAGGCCATTTGTGGTCTACTGCCTTTTTTACACCTTTTAAATGATTGGGGGAAAAAAGAATATGACCCGGGACAGTTATTTGAGATTAAAATTTCAGAATCCATAAATAAAGTTTTATTGGAATACAGCCCATTCATTTACATCTTATCTATGGTTGCTTTCATGCTCTAAAGACAGAATTGAGTAGCTGCAACAGATACCATATGGTCCAGAAACCTAAAATACTTATTATCTGCTCTTTTACAGAAGTTTGCTGTTCTCTGCTGTAGACTAGGGAATTTCTTTGAGATTTTGTCATAAGGGAGAGTGAAGTTGACAGCAAAATAAGTATTTATTGATGACAGGCTGGGGTTTGGAGGAATATTGTAATTAGCTGGTGACTGTGTTCGGTTCCCTACTCCGATCAGCCTGATCCTACAACCTAGGCCCTCAAGGTGGTTCTGTAATGCTGGGTGCCACCCCACACCTACCCCATAACCAAGTACATCTGTAGCCTGAGCTACAAGTTTTCAAAAAAGGCATTTCAGTCAAATATAAATCCTTCTTGTGCTTGTGGCAGTTATATCTGCCTGCTAGACAGATGTCTGAGTCTGGAGTCTTCTTCATTTAGGATGTTTTGGCAATTAGAAATCATAGTTACAATCATATTTATTTATTTTTATAAATAATATAATTGCCTATATCAATTCACTGAAGGTTAGATATTTTACAAAATCACTTTTCGTTTCCCTCAAATAAAAGTGAGTCATACATGCGTGTGCACACATACACACATACTTACAGTCACTCACACTAAAATAGTAGGAAGGTGATAGAGAAGAAATAGGAGGAGGGTGATGAGGGAGGAAGAGTGTTCCCCTGGCCTATCAGTGGGATGCCAATGGAGCAGCTCTGGCTGCGGCCAAGTGCACATATCCTGAACGCATCCTTGTATTTGAGGCATAATAAGTAAATAGTCTCAGCCTCTGTGCTAGTGGAGGGGAGGAGGAAAAGAGGTGCATAATGTAAATTTATAAAATCTGACCATCAAGTAGGTACTCCTCATGATTCATGTTAGAATGGCATGGTCTGTGTCTTGTCTTTGAATAATCAGAGCCTTCCTCTAAAATAAAATCAATAAATGATGTGAATTCCAATCTTCAGTTCCCAGACTTTGGCCTCCTAAGCACTCTTCTCTCTCCCAGCTATGCCCTCTCCTGTGAGATTGAAGCAGCAGCGGAGGCCAACACCACTTCGCCCAAGCCTCGGAAGAGCATGGTGAAGAGACTCAGCCTGTGAGTGCTGCACCCTGCCCACCTCACCTGGGAGGGAAATGTGTTCAACAAGGTCCCCTTCGGGAGTTTATCTTTCAGTCATGAGCTCGAAGCATTTGTTAAATCCATTCATTCTTCTCCTCTCCTTCTTCTGATGTGAACCAGTCATCTCCTCCCTGGACCATCCCAGCAATGACTTTGCTATCTCCTGGCTGCCCCTGGGCCCCACAACCCATTCTCCACTGAAGAACCTGGTGATCTTCTGATTAAGAGATTGTGTCACTTCTTTCTTAAAAACCTCTAATGGTTTTATTTTGAAATAAAATTTAAACTTCTTATCCTAGTTTTCTAGACCCTATGTGTCCTACTCCCCACCTTCTCTCTGCTTTGTTCCCCAAGACCCACCAGGTCACCTTCTTGCTATCCTTTGACCACGCCAGGCCTGTTCCTGCTTCAGGGTCTTTGTTTGCACCAGCCATTCCTATGGCCCTGGTTTCTCTTTTTTCACAACTAACTTCCTCGCGTGTCTGCAAAAATGTTACCTCCCGAGGGAGAATCCTCTCTGGTGCTGCTGTCTAACCGTCATTCTTATTCGTGCTGGCCCTTTCCTCAGGGGAATGAATGTATACAGTCTGAGAGCAGGAACCGTCCTGCCCACTGTGCTCCGTGCCTCGCTGAGGGGGCCAGACAGATGAGAGGCCTTTCACAGCCACTGCACAAGCTCTGTATCCCACTAAATCAAGCCCCAAATATTTAGCAATAAAGCAGTTACTTAACCATTCTGAGTTTTTACTTAAATCAACTACATTTTTCACTTAGAAGTGAAATATTTTTTCAAATTATCTTCCTGTTCTTTTGTCAGAATGTCTTGCTCCAAAGTCCTGTTTTTAATTTTTTTTCCTATATCTTTAACATTTTTAAACATACTTATTTTAGTAGCATGGCTTATGATAGACATGCAAATATTTGTTGAATGAATGAATAAATTGCTAATTTTTTTCTAATCATTCTCATACCTGGAGTTCTCCTGTTGTTAAGCCTGTTGACTGCAAACCTGTTATGCCTGTTGACTCTCTGAGTGGAATGTTTTCTTGTGTGTATCTGTGTAATGTAGTATTGTAAGGTCATCTTATCAGGGAATTCTCTGCAGCCTGGGCAGAAAGTACATTCCTCCAGAAAGATCCTTCTCTCCCTCCCTTCCTCTCTTCCTCCCTCCCTGTCTTGGTTACTTTTCTCATTGCTAATACAAAATACCCGACATCCAAAGTTAAAGGGAGAAAGGTTTATTTGGCCTATAGTTTGTAGAGGTTTCAGTCCGTAGTCAGCTGGCTCCAAGACAGGGTGGCATGGCAGAGGGCATTGCAGAGGGGAAATAGTTCACTGCAGGCAGAGGACAGCAAAAGCAAGCAAGTTACAAACCTCCTTTTGTCCCTTTTCTTTTATCCAGGCTGCCTACCCTTAGGGCAGGCAGTACTCACACCTTTAATCCTAGTGCCTTTAATCCTAACATTGTACCCGGAAGCAATCCCATTGTCACGCACTCTAGATCCAGCCACCTCTGAAAAGCCCCACCTCTGACCCCACGAGGCTTTGCGGGGACATCGAGACACAAGCCATAACACTCCCTCCCTCCTTTTGTGTGTCTTCCCTTTCTTCTTCCCTCCAACCCACCATACCCCCTTCCTCTTTCCCTCCTTCCGTCCATCCCTTTCGTCTTCCTTTCATCCTTCCTCCAGCCTTTCTTTTGCCTTCTTTCCTCCCTCCCACCCTATCCCTCCTCCTCTCCCTTCCTGTCTTCCATCTATCTACTTCTCCCCTGTGTGTCACTGGCCTGAGAGCTCCTAACTTCAAAACCATGAGTGGCAAATCAGAGTGACACACAGGCCAAGCTTACTCAGGATTTCAAGAAATATATTTTTCTTTCAACCAAGCTCAGACCAAGGCAGCTGTTTCCCTGTTGTCTTCCTGTGCAGCTAGAATATATTTTTCTAGCTTCTTTCTTTACTAAGAGTACAGCTCTTTGAGGGCTCTGGCCTTCTACAAGGGTATTTTGTTTCTCCACCTTTTGTAAAGGAAGCCCTCATTTCTCAGTCCTGTGTGTGTGTTCGAACCCATGGTCAATGTATGCCGTATGCATATATGGAAATATCACACTGAACCCCAGTAGTATGTACAATTAATATGTGTTAATAAAAATATTTTTAAGTCACTATTTTGCCAAGATTTGCCAATTCCCCAGACAGAGCAGCTACAGAAGTAGCTTACATGCTTCTAGTTTTCAGTTCCCTTTTCGTTTCTGGCCTGTTGGGATTTCCCTTAGTATCTTGCAGGTTCAACTGAAAGGAATTTTTATATTTCTTACCAAGTTGTCTAATAGAGGAGGGATTTGGGTTATTGTGGTTTGACCAGATTATTGAAGTAGAAGTCCTCCTCCTCAGTTTCTTATCCAAAGCACGACAGCTTTGTGAAGTTCATTTTTCAGCCATATGAGGTTCATTTTATGGTAGAAAGTTACAGGAGTGTGATGGTGATATTTTGATCCTGTCAAAGTGGTCTGTAGACCATTAAAAGATAGAGGAACGTTGATCTGGAAAGACCCCAGATTAGGTAGCTAAACAATCATGTGCTCTGAAGTTGGAATAACCTTTGGGACAAGATACTTGCCACTATTTGTTAGAAGTTTTGTCTTTTTTTTTTTTTCAACAAAACAAAAACTAGTATATTTATCCACACTTGGGTTAAGACATGTATGTTCATGTTAGAAGTTTTATAGCAATGATTTTGTAAAATACTAACAGTAATACTAAGTCATACAAGACTGACAAACCACCATGGGCTGACTCAGCGAAAAGTTTTGCTTAATCATAGATTCCAGATTTGCACCCGCCTGAGCACTTGACTTTGTGTTTTCTGCAGACTGTTTCTGGGGTCTGACATTGTCACCAGCAGCACTCCCACCAAAGAGCAGCCCAAGTCTGCGGCCAGCGGCAGCTCTGGTGAAAGCATGGACTCCGTCAGCGTGTCGTCCTGCGAGTCCAACCACTCCGAGGTAGAAGAGGGCTCCATGACCCCCATGGACACGCCCGATGAGCCTCAGAAAAAGGTACACACTTAACCCTTTCCCTAGTTCCTCACGCAGGCTTCAGACAAAGTTTTTTGCCACCCAAGGGACGTCTGTTTTCAAGTTGATTATATGTTTTCAAAGCCACATTTTTAAGAGGTACAAAAAGCAGAGTTCACTTGGGATCTGTTCCTTATAAAAACAGGTATAAAAGCAGTAATCATATTGTTCTTTGGCTGTTCAAATGTTGTTCAGTACTCACATGCAAAGGCACTAGAGGACTGACCAATAACATAAGCTACACGGTACTTCATTCTGGAGAAGCAGCATTGTTTAGAAGGAGTGAAAAAGCCAGAGTCGGAGATGCCATGTCAACTTGGTGCTGGACCTCGTCTTAACCAGGCTTCTGCCTTTACAATACTGTACTGCAGACTGTTCCAAAGCTCCATGAATTAGAACAATAGCCATTCATTCTCTCACATGCATCTCAGGGGTGGGCTGATTTGGTTCTGCTTGGTCCTAGGCTAATTTTGGTTCAGATCTGCTCCACCTACCTCTTACTGGGTTTTTTTTTGGTGTTTTTTTTAAAATTTTATTTTAATGGTACATTTTAGATATATATAATGATAACATTCATCATAGGGGATTTGTACCTGCACATGATATATCTTGCTGCTGCTCTTTTTCCCATTCCCCTTCCCTCTCTTCACCCTCTCCATCCTCCTTATTTACAAAAGCTCTGTTTACATTTTTTCCTTCTATTCTTTTTTCTCTTTTCCCTCCATTCCTTCCCCACCCTCCCTTGTGCCCCTTCTCATTTGAACAATTTCTTCCCTTTCCCAGTATAATGCATTTTAGTCCATATTTAGACTTTCTGTTTCTCACACCAGAGAAACAATGTGGTATTTAAACATGTGTGTCCAATTTATTTCACTTAAGAGTATGGTCTCAAGATCCATCCATTTACCTAGAAATATCTCAAGCTTATCATTCTTTATGGTGGAGTAGTACTCCGTTGTATTAAAAAACTCATTGTTTTTGGAGTAATAGGCTGCTGAGGGCATGCTGTTAAAATGCTGAGACAGATGAAGGAGAGGGCAAGCCCAGCCCTGCAAGGCACAGAAAGCCTTTGCTTGGTTCATCTCTATGAATATTCTAGTGGCTAAAGCAATCATGTGCTCACACCCCATGTAAATAAACAAAGCAGCGAAATATGCTCCAAAGCTGGGCCTGGTTACCCTCAACAGTCCCCGTAGGCTGCAGACTCATCATCCTCCTGCCTACAGGCTACATGATGAGGTTGCTCTCTTTAAAAGTGAAGTGCCGGTTGCATTCTCTTTCTTCATTCCTCTGACCACAATTTTTGAACATTTATGTTCACCGCTGCTCCTCACTACTTACATTCTCAATACGAACAGGGCAAGTGTTCATCAGATGGTCCATTTATAACTACAATAGCCCAGCCATCCCCAAAGCTTTATCTTGATTTTAAATGCTAGAATCATGGAAATCCAACAAAGGTAAAAGTCTGCATAAAGGAAAATAAAGGTAAAAAAATGAACCAATATTTGGAAGATGGATTTAACTTGACTGTGCTGTTAAAATTATCCACCATCACCTTGCAAAGTGAGCTACTAAGTTGATTCACTTGAGAAGATACAAAAAAAAAAAAAAAACACAAAAAAACCCCAAAACAAAAAAAAAGAAAACTTTGTTATGGTAGGTACAGTTACTCCTGCATATCAGAATTTTCACAGCAGCTTACTGGTTCTAATTAAACAAACCATGTGGTAGAATTTAATGTATAGTTATGCCATAGGAGGAAGCAGTCCCCAGGACATAAGATAGACTTTATTTTACTTAGAAGTCAAATTATCAGAAAGCTAAATTTCTATACTGTTTCCATGGAAGGGCAGACAAATATGAAAGAATTTAACATTACTTGTTTTTAAAAGACTTCCAGAATATTTTATAGGATTAATATGTTTTAATTTAGCTTAACTCATTCCAAGAGATTATAATTTGCTCTGTAAGAACTGGAATTTTAAATGGTTTGATTTAATGATTTTTTTTAGGGTGAAATCTCTTAGTGAGTTTTCAGCAGCCTCTTTCTTTGGTGATTGGTGTTGCATGTACGATAAATATGTGGTTAATCAGAAAAGCACGTTAACTGTAGCACCTCGTTTCTCAGTTGTCCTAGATATATGGGATGATCAAAAATACTATGTGGTGAATGCTTAAATTTCAAAAATGTATTACAGCAAATGACCCCTTGCCATTAATCCCTCTCAGAATACTCAAAATA
The DNA here is from genome assembly GCA_004026905.1 of Hystrix cristata. Classification (NCBI taxonomy): domain Eukaryota; kingdom Metazoa; phylum Chordata; class Mammalia; order Rodentia; family Hystricidae; genus Hystrix; species Hystrix cristata. Next base: position 59,317 of record PVJO010003802.1, read on the forward strand.
GTACTCTTCACTTGGAACACTTACTCCATCGTTCTTGGCAGTGTGTCTTTCACTGTGATTTTGGAAGATTTAGATATTCACCATGGTTTTGATCATTCTGTGCAGGCTGTGAGGTGTGTGTAGTTGCTTCTAGAGCTAATGTGGCAGGGCCTGTGTTCCCCTGGGCAAGTACTCGATTCTCTGACTCTTACTCTCTTCATCTTGACAATGCTCTGTTTGCATGACAGTTGTGAGATCTAAATGACATAAAATACGTGAACGCTTATTCCCAACCTCACGGTGCCTAACATACCAAGGTAATGACGTACTCGGCCAGCGTGGTCGCCTGTGCGTGATGTGCGGGGCCCACCCCGGAACTGTCAACCGGCTGTGCGAACCTGGAGCCCCGAGTTCTCTCATGAGAAAGGGAACAGGGCCAGATCTCCCAGGGCCTTTCCTGCACGACCATTCCAGGCAGAGATACACAGTCTGTGCTCCTTGTCTTAGAAACTTCCAGAAATACAGCCATTTGTTTCCTACTACAAAATCTGCTTGTGGAGCAGGACAGGCTGATCTCCATGGCCGTCCTTAGGACTGTTGGGGCTCAGCGCTGACACAGAATTGTTGATAAGCCCGGCTCCTCTGGTTTAGCATCTGCTGCCACCTGCTGGTTGACTTCCATAAGAACAGCTGAAAACTAGGGAAATGAGAAAACCTCTTTGCCTCATGTACTGTAGGTATGACTGGGTTACACCGATCCCTGAAAAGTATCTACCATGGTGAGCATGTATTCACACCGGGGATGAGACATGTGTGGGCTGTGAGCTGAAGTTCATTGCTCTTGGTATCTACTTCTTCCTTGAAAGTAGGTCCCTGTCGACCCAGGTGCTAATAGTTGTTCTCTTGGGGATGTTTACTCTTCCAGCTCTCTGAGTCCTCCTCATCGTGTTCCTCTATCCATTCCATGGACACAAATTCCTCAGGGATGTCGACCTTACTCAACCCCCTCTCCTCCCCGCCGTCCTGCAACAACAATCCTAAAATCCACAAGCGCTCCGTCTCTGTGACGTCCATTACCTCCACAGTCCTGCCCCCTGTTTACAACCAACAGAACGAAGACACTTGCATCATCCGCATCAGCATAGAAGACAATAACGGCAACATGTACAAGAGCATCATGGTAAGGATGCCAGAGAGAGCTCTATTTAGGCTGCCTCTCCATGTCTGTCAGCCACTCAGACTGGTGTGATCATAGCTATCTGTGTGTGCACGTAAAAAGAGTATGTGTTTTGTGCTATCATTTGCTTATTTCTTCCTTGTAAGAGGGGATCGTGTTCTTGTCATTCTCTTATTATTTTGTTAGGAAATTTTGGGGCTTTTTCATAAAATAAAGAAATGATGACTCAACAAAAATATGTACAGATACCAAAATCTCCTTAGGTACAGATTAATGGTACATAAAAATGTATCAACCAGCAGTGCATATAGGGTGTAATTTTTACATCTTAAAAATTGCTAATACTTATCCAGATCAGCATTGCCCTTTTCAAACTGTTCGCTTTGACTGAATGTATAAATGTATCCCAAGGAGGATGCCCCTGCCCCACACCTTAGAAGTTTTTCTGTGTCTGGATTTATAATTGAATTAACATGAATTCTTAGGATTGTGCTCCCTGCTGGGAGATTTTTGTCCTTTAGTCACTTGGGTCACACCTAGTTACTAAAGGAGATAATCAAGCTGGAAATGCAACTGAATCCATGAGGAACTATGTTTATAAACCAATGAGGCCTTTTTGAGTTTATGATAAAAACTGTGTTCTTCCATGTTTCAAAAGTATTTTTAATAAGAGGAGTCTCTGAAATACATAACAGAGTGTCTCATAGTGAAAACTTAAGCTGTGTAAGATCTGGTATGTTTACTGTAAAAGCAGACCCCTTAATTTATGGGACTTATGTATTGAAAACAAGACAGACCTTTGTGAACACAATCCCACAAATAATCCCACATCTCTCTTCATTTTCATCATTTGCCTCTTTGAAGGCAAGCGAGTGCTTGCAAGCTGAGGTCTGACTGTGACAGTGGTGGGGAGGCCCCATCTCAACATTCCACAGAAAAGCTTTGCTTAAAGCATTCAGTCCACAAAATAGTTCCTGAACATTTGTTGTGTACCAATCTTTGGAGATAGGGAGGTGAATGAGACATTTCTGTCTTTGAGGAACTTATGATTTAGAAAGGCCAGATCATAGAGCATTATTCACAATGCACTCCGTGCTCTCATAGTGGCCAGACCAGCCTGGAAATGGTCTTATGGCCCACACAAAGGAGTTTGTGTTAATCCTATAGGCAGTAGATCTTGTTGAAGGTTTAAATTGCAATCAGATTTGGTCATTAGAAGAGCAAGTGGCATTGAAGAGACATGCTGGAGGGAACGGGCTAGATTTAGGCAGAACGCCAGTTAGGAAGCTGCTGTCAAGTTCCATGTAGGGGAGGAAAAGTGCTTGAACAAGGGTGGTGTGGCCAGAGACCACACAGAAGGCTTCTTTGAGGCATTACTGTAAAATCTGTTTCGTTACCAGCCTTCTGGTTATTGTTGTGGGGGAAGGGGACAAGGGAGAATTAGAGGCTGTTCAGGCAGCCTGGTGTTTGAAGGCTCTGTCAAGTGAGATATGAACTACTGGAAGAGATTTGGGGTCATTTAATTCAGGGGCACTGCTGGGACATCCAGACAGTGTTGTCTGATAGCTGGTCAGAAACATGTGTGAGTGCAGAGCTGGTGCAGGGGTCCTACACTGGGAACCATTCAGCCCCTCGTGGCCGTGGTCCTGGGGGGGGTGAGTGTAGGATGAGGCGCAGCTTGCCTGGTGAGGAGGGAGGGGTGATGAAGGAGCACCGGCAGGAGACCAATGGGAAGTCAAGGTCATCAGTGTTAGTACTGCATTTTTAGCATTGTCTGTTCTTGTGGCTTCTCTTCCATGTGCCAACCAGGGAGAATCAAGTTTCACCCATACAGCTCCATGGTATCTCTGGATTACAGCACAAATGTGTGCACCAAACGTGTGGGGCCTGCTGCCAGGCTGTGTTCTGCTCTGCCCGGGGAGACCTGTGAGGGTCTGAAATCGTCCACAAACCCCTCCTGCCCAGAAAGAGTCTTGGGTTCCTGGTGTGTTGCATGAGTATCGGGTGTGTAGTGAGTGGATGATCCCCACATTCTGCCTTTCTGAGCACAGGGGCTGCCTTTGGGAGAAGTGCAGCTTCTGTCTCCCCTTCCTGCGGCCCTTTAGATTGCACAAGGTGGTGCTGCTCACCCCTTCATAGAAATCTTCCGGCTGCCTCGTAAGCTCCACAGGAATTCCCTTTATGAAATTTATTCCACCTGACTAGGGGTGGGAATAATTCAATCCCGGCTGACCTAGATAGCAGCAGGTCCCAAACATTTGGGTCACAGGATCCCTTTATACCCTGAAAAAGTATTGAGTATTCAAAGAATACTACACGGCTGTATGGCTTCTACCTATTTATATTTACTGTATTAAATTCTGAAACTGGGAAATTTAAAAACTAGTTTTATTATAATTAAAATATTTAAAAATAATAAAATGACAACTTGCATATTAATGTAAATTATATTTTTAATGAAAAATACTTTTTTCCAAAAACTGTTGAGTGAGACAAGTAGCATTGTTTTTACAAATCTTGTCAGATGTTGATGCTGTTTATTTTGGTTGTAGTATATGAAGAAAATTCAGCTACACACAGGTGTGGAGTTGGAAAAGGGAGGAGTATTTTAATGCCTTTTCAGATAACTGTAGGTATGCCTCTTCATGGGTCAAGATTTAATGAAGTTAGTGACTTTCACTGCTTTTTCAAGGACATTCTTAAGTGAAAGTGGCTTTTTCTTTTCTTTTTGTTTTTTGCTGTGAGTACGAGTTACTGAAGGACACAGTAATATTAGTACGACTCTGCACTAGTTTGTGCTAAGGTGACGGCCCTTCACCCACCATTGCTCTTGTAATAACAATGTAGGTGGCAATACAAGCAGAGAGAAACAATATCTTAGTACCGTTATGAAAACAATTTTGGATGCCCTTGAAGATCTCAGGGACTGCAGAGGCCTAGATTGCCCCCTGAGAACTGCTGGTCTGGAGAGTGCTTCCATAGGAAGCAGGAAAGAACACTTTATCCCACATTTTCTCGGTGACCATAGGTAAGTATCTTCTACCACCGTACTGCACTCTTCACTCTTTCTAAATGATATTTCTCTCCATTGTGTCAGTCACAGAGTCAGAGTCCTGAGGTCCCTTAAAAATGCAATATTCATGGTCATGGGAGGGCTCACGATGGCGACACCAAAGTGTCATTCATTGCTGTGCCATTCAATGTAGCAGCCACTAGCCACAGGTTGCAACTGAGCATTTGAAATGGGAATAGTCCAAATTGAGATGAGCTGTGAGTATCAAATATATACCAGATTTTAAAGACGGTGTAAAAGAAGCAAAATTAACAATTTTTTTATTGATCGTACAAGTCAATAATATTTTGGATGTATTACATTAAATAAAATATATCATTAAAAATAATTTTGCTTTTAAAAAGTTTTTAAAATGTGGCTGTTAGACAGAAATTAGGCCTGTGGCTCACATTATGCATCTGTCGGCAGTGCCAGTTCAGTTCAGCAGCGTAAGGACGCGTGACTGAGCTGTTCATACTAACTGTAGCCATCCGTTTCCCCTTGTAGATTTTATGGTACAAAGTAATAAACACCCAAGGAAAGTCCTTGGCCACCATCCTCATTTTATAGCCCGGCTTTCCCCTTGAATGGTTTAACAACTTAGCCTGACACCCCCTATCTTCTTTAGCTGGATGCTGCTGGTCCAGATTAACCCAGTTTGGGGAGAATGTCTTTTATTTAGACTATCAAAAACATATTTTTCTCCTTTAGAGTTTTGTGTGCACCCATTTTTTTCCTTGTAAACGGCTATGCCAGATGTTTTGGTAAGAGGAAAATGAACAGGGTCTTTATTGCACACAAGGACCCTATTGTAATCCGTGCTGTTGATTGAATCACAAACACCAGCTGCTGTCAAGAGCAAGAGGGAAGCATCCAAGTCACTGCCACCCTTGATTCACAGTGACAGTTTCTGGGTGGAAATTAGCCCCTCTGTGTGTGTGTGTGTGTGTGTGTGTGTGTGTGTGTGTGTGTGTGTGTGTGTCTTTTTCTCTCCATGGTCCTCTTACCTCCTGGGGAGAACAGCTTGATGTTGAAGAATAATCTGAGTTTTCCTTTGCATCTTTTGCATTTGAAGAACTCACCCACAGTATGTACACAGGCCAGCCTGAGCCCTTACTGATGTCTGGCTGGTGGATGGAGGGGAAGACACAGTCAGACTCGGGAATGAGGAGACCTTTACCTGGAAGCTGATTTTTATCAAAGCATAACTTACACACAGTTGCATGCGCAAACCTTACATATTCATTAGTCTGAGTTTTAGTAACAGTATACATCTGTGTAACCACCTCCAGATCCAGACAAAGAGCATTTCTGTCTCCCCCAAATTCCCACTCTCCCTTAACCTTGAGATTAGTTTTCTAATGGTACCAATTTTTTTTTTCTGCTTTGGAAAGATTAGGCTCCAATAGTTTATAATCGTCTGTCTGGTTTCTTTTGCTTGACAAGAAGTCTTTGAGATTTGTGTGCACTGTCACACATGCCAGTCTTGGTTCCTCTGGTGCTCAGGAGTATTCTGGAGTGAATACATTATTTCTTTATGGGTCTTCTGTGCTCCTGTTGATGTGGATGGAGATTCAGCCTGATTCTGGTTTTTAGTTATTAGAAATAAATATGCCGTGAATACTTGTGTACACGTCCTTTTGTGGACTTACATTTGTAAGCCTTTTAGTAAATACACAGGAGTCCCATTACTGGATCCCAGAGTTGCTTGTACTTTTTGAAATGACAAAGGGCATCCGACTCATTGTAAGCAGCATCATGGCAGCAGGTCAACTTGGGAGGATCATCTTGGCCCAGGACTGATGATGCGTCACATTTTTCACAGCCCCATCATATATATTTCTTGTTGGAACCTCACTCAGTGTGGGGGTGATAGGCAGTGCAGGTGTTCCTTCATGTGAACAGGGCGGGACCCCATGACTCCGAGAGATCAGGAAACTCTCCCATCATCTTCTGGCTGTCCAGGTGGAGCCAGGATGAGAACTCAGGAGTCCTGGATCTTGGTCTTATTTTTACACTTCTAATCCATCTTTCCAGGGAGCCATACACAACGCAAAATAGCAAGGAAGAGAGGTGAGGAGAACTCACCCAGGAAACACAAAGCTAAACGGTTTACAGATGTGTACACTGTCTTTGCAGCTGACAAGCCAGGATAAAACCCCTGCCGTGATCCAGAGAGCAATGCTGAAGCACAATCTGGACTCGGACCCCGCCGAGGAGTACGAGCTGGTGCAAGTCATCTCTGAGGACAAAGGTGGGCACAAGCTCCTTCTCATGGCAGATGTCAGCAGCGTGTCCATAGCGCTACCCAGTTGCTGAAGGCAGAAAGGGGATAGACTGTAAATATCCTGTTAGGACTTAGTGGTGGTTTTTCATCATACAAGGGTGAAAAACCAGTGCCATCACCACACTGGTAGAGTTAAGCCTCCCAAGCTGCTTTCTCCCACCCAACTCTTGTTTTTCTACACTCTTGTCTTCCTCCTGTGCTTTGTATACTTCTCATCAAGCGATTTTCTAGGAAGAGGCCTCTGCACGTGGCAGGAGGCCAGATGTAGGTGGAGAGTCTGCCGGGTCTTCACAGAGGCCATACGCCTCCTTTATCTCGTAATGCATTTCTCAGTTATGCGTGAACCTGAAGGTTGGCAGCCCATATAAGCATTCCCCATTATTTCAATTAATCATTTATGAGAGCTTTTATTTTTACTTATGATCATGCATATTTGCTTATGATACTGTATTTATGATGCATATTTATGATGATCAAGTAGCAAAAACTTCTGTTTTGAAGTCTCTTTACCTCACTGTCATTGAGGCAAAGAGCTGATGGTCTAGGAAATCCACCTGTACACTCAGTAACCCATTATTTTAAAAAATCCCCTTTATGAAGCCTCTGAGGACAAATAATCACCCCTGCAGGGATCTGTCTGCTAATTTGAAGAGGGCTTGTTTTTGAGAGAAGGAGACAGGCTGGTAAATAACTCCTCTGTTACATCACAGAGAGTAACTCAGTCAGAGTAAGTTTCTTCTGCAAGTGAAGAAGGAGCAGCACATATTGTTGACTGCGGCCAGTGCGGTGTACCACGCGCCCAGCATCAACCACTGTGTCTTGATAGAGAGTTCTGCTCACCAACAAGAAGTGCCCTCCACCCCCAGAAGGAAAAGGCGAAGTAGACAGCGTGGCAGGTGGGGAGGAATAGGACGGACCAGCAGACCAGACCTCCATGTCAGGTTTAGAGGATGTGGCCACAATTAGAACAGTCCCTTTTCCTGGAGAGTGAAAAACACGGCCTGAGAAAATCCTTCTTCAGTTACCCCTTGGAGGTTTTCTCATTCACTTAGCTGAGCCTTAGGTTGTGGGACGAAATTTTCTCAGTTATAACTCTTTAATGAACTTACAGTTAAACTTTGGGCCTGTGAAAGTAGGCTCAGAAAATAGTCTCTTGACTTTCGCCAGGGGACCCATAGCATGGCACAGCAAGGCCGGCGGGTCTGAGGATTCAGGGTCCCGAGGTGCAGCTAGGACAGCTGTGCCCATCAGCTCTGTGGAGTCAGACAAGCTGCTTGCCCTCAGCAGGCCGCCACCTTGCGCTAGTTACATGGAGACAGTGCCCCTCTGGTTCCTCATACGTCACCCACCGAGAGAATCTGAAGATAACAGGAAATAATGTACCTGGAAGTGCTCAGTGACACATAACGCGGAAGGATGTTATTGTCGCCCCAGGAATATGTGGGCAGGAGCATGGGGACGCTTTGAGGACGTTGTTCTTTACCGCGTGTCCGTGGAGGGAGTGTGCCAGGGCCCCTTGGAACTTGACTGATCAGGTCCGTCGTGAGAGCTCAGTGGAGCACGCTGGCTGTGGCTCGCTGGACCCGGCTCCAAGGTTGGGCGCCTCTGCTGTGCACTCCCCACTGCCACAAAGCTGAATGGGCACGTTCACCTCGGTCGTTCCATTTTTTTCTTTTGTATACAAATATTGCTGTAATACCATATGAGTCTTAGTACTATCTTCTCTTAGAAATAAAAATGAATCAAAATCCCTTTAGACTGGTAATTTCATATCACGCTGGGAGAAATCTGCGTTCAGAAACTGCAGGTATCTGGTTGGGAATCACTGAAGTTGTCAGCAGACATTCACCATCTCATAAGGACGCTATTTGATATTAAAATGCGCTGGGTGTGGTGGTGCACGCCTGTAATCTTAGCAGTTGGGAGGCTGAGACAGGAGGACTGCCACGAGTTCGAGGCCAGCCTGGGCTACACAGTGAGTTCAAGGACAGCCTGAACTACATAGTGAGACCCTGTCTCAAAAAATAAATAAATAGAATGCAAACTCTGAACAAATCAACAACTCAGAACAAATGACTGGTTTGCCTTAGGATTATTTCAAAAAGATTTTCAGTATTCCAAGTAAAGAGTTCTAGGAAATGCTTTGGATTTTCTAGTTTTTCCCCGTGTCACTGAGTTCCCTTGGTCTTTGGGAAATCTGTGCACTCAGGAAATGGACTGCCGGAGGAAGGAAGCCCGCATTCTTGTCCTAGTTCTGCTGCTCGCTGGCTGTGATCCTGGGAACCTCCTGTGACTTCTCCTGGCCTCTGTTTCCCCCTGCACTTTCTCTTGTACTTGAACATTAGGTTCATGGTGGGGAGAATTTCTGGATCCTTATTTGGATTTGGCTTTTGAGGGGTAATTGAGGTGTCTGGGGACCAATTTGGAGCAGAGTGAACACTGTCTGGTTCAGGTCACATCCCAGGAATGAAGGGCTCTTGTCCCAGCCTTGCTTCTGGGTGAGATTTATACCTGCCCGCGTTGGAGTCATGCTGCCCTACTCAAGCTGTCTTCTCTTTACCTCACTCTTTCAGAACTTGTGATCCCGGACTCAGCAAATGTCTTTTATGCAATGAACAGCCAGGTGAACTTTGATTTCATTTTACGCAAAAAGAACTCAGTGGAAGAACCAGTGAAACTGCGTAGCCGGACCAGCCTGACACTGCCCAGGACAGCTAAACGGGGCTGCTGGAGTAACAGGCACAGCAAGATCACCCTGTGAGCGGGGGTGCCATGAGCCCTGGCTCAGGCTGAGAACAGGCCTGGTGATTGTTACTACCATCCCGTGTCACTGGTGAAGTCAACAGATATTTATTGAGTACTTGCGGTGTGCAAAGTCCTGTGTGGGAAAATTGGAACTGATTTCAACATGAAAATGACAAATGATTTACTGATCTTCTTTGACTTTTTTGAGACTGAAATACAAAATTATCCACATTTTATATATATGCACACATATTTAGCATATATATGTGTATATATATACATATATGTGTATATATATATGATATACATATATGTGTGTGTGTGTATATATATATATGATATACATGAGAGACTTTATGGGATGTTCGGGACTATGGAAAAACAAATTTGCACAATGGCCTGGGAAGTCGAGGTCACTTTTTACAGGGAAGTAGAAGGAACCAAGAACTTAGTCTTATACTTTCCACATAAGGAGAGTCCATCCTGCGAGTACAGAGTGTTCTTTGTGCCAGTATTACAAGAAGTCCAAGCTTTATTTTTGTAAAGGGAAAGGATTACTTTCTCAATCAAGTGCCACCATATAAAACAACTGCAGAGGCTGGAACTGCTACAGGCTGAATGAAAGGCCACTTTGGGAAGGGTTTGGATGAGTCTGTGGCCTCTGACCTCTGTCCACATCTGCGGATTTCTGCTCCCCGGCGGGGCCAGGAGGAGCTCCGGAGGCCCCTGCGCCCCACTGGTCGCCATCACAACACCTCTGGAGTCAACACAAGCCCCTTCAATTTCTGGCAACCTTGTTTCTGTTTCATCTCCTAAAGAACATATCATAATCGTTACTGCACAAAAGCCATGCTCTTTGGTAACTTACCAGCCAGAATAGAAACACAAAAGAATGGTGACTCATTTGGACTTTCATCTGTCTTGAATGCCACTACTTCATTGCCTTTTCTGATTGCCTTTTGCATGTAAAACTGTATGTCTGTGGAGTCTTTTGCCATCTGGATCCTAGTACCTCTATATTACATGCAATTTTTCCTCAGGTGTAGAATTTCAACTGGGATTGACTACATTAGTTCAATTTGAGCCTGTGAAAGATTTCTGAATAGCGATTGACTGTTAGTGGCCCCTCAGAAGATGCTCCTTGCTGATAACAGCATCTATTTTACTTACTTTTATAGTGTTCCTGTGCCTAGACATGGGGAAAGAAACAGGAGTGCATATTTTATCTCGGTCCTTTCTCAGAGAGGTACATTATTCCAGATGGAATCAATAGCATTCTTTTTTCAGGTCCCCACATTTGCTATCATAGTGTCACTGTTAAGTGACATTTCTAGTAACACCATCACACTCTCCCTTCCAAATCGGAGCTATACTGGGGTTTGAACTAAAAAGCCATATGTGGGAAGTTGATATGTGTAAGAAGCACTTTCAAATTGTTGTTTTTTAAAGAAAAGAAACCCCAAATACCAGTTTTTATTCCAAAAATAAAGAGAACAAACCCAGAAAATGAAGTGTAGATTATAATGTGGAACTTTTTTTTTTTTTCCTAATCTGGTAATACAGCTCCCAAAAGTCATATGGGATTTGTGTTATATAAATAGCTGTATGAATTCTGCGAGAAACACCAAGATATGTTTAGAAATCTGTGGTGATGGACCAAAGAATGAGCCAGGAAGTCCTCAGATTTCCTTGGTCTTTGTAGGAGATCAGACTGTGCATTTGTATAGAGCGACTGGGTTTCAACTGGTTGAAAAGCACTTTCTTCTGTTTGTGAACCTCCTTGGATTTGTGCTTCTGTGCAGGAGAAGATATGGCCAGGGTCTCAGCCATCATGGAGATTGAAGGAATGTAGCGTCAGGCTGACTTTCTTGGTGTGAAGGTCAAGAAGAAAATGTAAAACTATCGGTCTGGTTTAGGGTGTGGCTACCAAGACATACCTGTTGTGCCCATGTGCTCGCCCTGTGTATTTATACTGTACATGTAGAGCCTAGATTTATATACTGCAATGTAAAAAAATATATATTTACCTTTTTTTTTTAAAGACAATGGAAATTCCAAGTAGATAAAACATGGCCTCATTTATTTAATGCCACTTTAATTGTCTTAGATTTGCCTCCTGGTGGACAGCAGGGCAATGTTTCCAGCTGCTCGCATGCTTGTCTTTCTGCATCCCCACCATCTGTTTCTCTTTTGGTTAATCTAATAAACTGGTTTGGGACTTGGCTGGCATGTGCCGCCAGAACCAAAGGGATTGCATCGGAGTGTTCATCAGGTAAACTCTGGGTTCCAGATAGGCGAGTGAGCCTTTCGGAAGCCCACCTGGGATCAGGTGGAGGGAGCAGCAGGAAAGCCAGCCGTGGAGTCAGAGCGGCTGCTCCCCAGCAGCCCGGGTCATGAGCATTTAGGGGGAAGAACGATGACCTAGGCAATTCCAGCCAGGGATGATGCCTTGCTAGGGTGCTATTCTTAGGAGTCACACAGTAGGGACACCTCTTGTAAAACCCAACTAACAGTGAGGATCTGAGGTGGAACTCTGCCTTCTTCTGAGTGCTGTTCCCCCAGTTGGCGATGGCTGCCCACTGGATACTCTGGAAACCTCCCGTGATTCTCCAGAAGCCTTAGGGGTTGGAAATTCTTCCCCAAAGGCTTTCACTCTGAATCTGACTTTACTTAACACATAGTATTGTCATTTTTCATATTGTTTCCAGAAGTTACCCAGAATTGTTTTCTGGTGGATTATTAATTGAGCCCAAATTCTTATATGTCGGGATTGGGTGTTTAGCTCAGTGGTAGAGCGCTTGCCTAGCAAGTGCAAGGCCCCAAGTTCGATCCCCGGCACCTCCCCAAAGTTATTATATGTTGGGGATACTTAGGGAAATTTAGAGAGAGTGAACTAGGGGCTTTAATAGGAAACTGACACTGTGGGCTGGGGTAGGAAAGGGATTTCTATCTCTGCTGATAGGTCACTGTTTTTTCAAGACCATTGTAGAAAGCCATTTCTCTTGTTTTGTCTCTATCTAGAAACTGGGTTTGGCAACATTTGCCTGAAGTAGTAATGTACTTAGACTTCCTTCCTTGGAGCATTTTCACGTTCTTCATGCAGCACAAGAGCATCAGGAAGCAACAGTGTTGCTGGCGTGACCTCAGCGGTACTGAGAAGTCTCTGATGACGGTCCTGTTCCTCAGGTGCCCACAGTTCTTAAGTTGTGTCTTCCATCGCTGTTTCCCCTAGACACTCTCTTACAGTAAATACCTGTGGAAGGGACGCATCAGGTCAGGCCAGACTAGACTGAAGTAACAAACCAAGTAACTTAGAGCAGGTCTGTATTTTTTCATTAAAGTGGCAGCATACAGTAATGTCAGGCAACTCTCTTTAGTGGCTTTCCTCTAACAGTGGCTCAAGGATGCAGCCAGCTTTCGTCTTGCACCTCCAGCATCTTAGTTTTTCTCACAGATCCCGCTGACAGTACAGAGAGCACAAGCTCACAACTGTTTTGCCTGCCTTAGACTCAAGCGACACGTCGCCTCCATTCACAGCCCATTGGCCAGCCTGTGAGCCTGGTCCAAGTTGGGGGAGGGCAAATGTGCAGAGCCCCACAGGCGTCATGGTCTCTGCAGCTCAAGCTCCCCACTTCAGCCTCACCACGCCAGAGCAGATCTGGGGCTCTGCTGACTCTGTCTCCAGCTTTCCAGTCGTGTGAACTCGCACAGGCTATTTTGGTCGGATGGGCTTTTGGTTAGTTCTTAAAATCTCCAGGGAGGATTCTGCTGCTGGACAGAGTCCTCTGCTGCCTATTTTCCTGGGCACTATTTCCACCTCACAGATGAGGAAATGGCTGTTAGGATTAGGATTTTTTTCTGCTGCCCAGCTGAGATTTGAATCTTTTTCTGATGCACAGACTCAGCAATCTCACAAGGCAGGTGCAGGAAGGGGCACCAAGGAAGAGCACCAAGTGAGGAATTACCAGAGGAGACTGTGTGCCTGGACTCAGGTGCCATCCGGGGCGCCGATCTGAGGGCCTCTGCTCAGCCTGTTGGCTGGCCGTTGGAGCTACATGCCCTGTCACAGGCTGCTCAGAGAAACCATTTTATTCCCAGCGTCATTCACCACCCAGCAACATGTGCTGCTGGTCCGGTTACCAATAGAAGAATTAAAGGGGTGTCAGTACCTCAAATCAGAAAAACAGTGAAGCTGGCTGTGGTGGCACACGCCTGAAATCCTGGGACTTTGGCAGGTGGAAGCAGGAAGATCAAAAGTTTAAGTCCAGCCCGGGCAATTCAGTGACTTAGCAAGACCTTGTCTCAAGGTGGCTCTGGGTTCAACCGCAGAGGGGGAGGGGAGAGAAGAGAGAAAAAGAAAAAAGAGAAGGAAGGTAGAAAGAGAAACAACAGTAAAAAAATGTTTTGAAATGGAAGCATTCCACATGAGACTGTTAGCTTTGCCCAGACATCTGTTTCTGGTCCATGTGTATACAGTGTCTAATAGCCAGCCCCCGCCCCCAGTGTTAGATCTGAGGGTTTGCAGTATGACCAGCTGAACAGTCAACACATGAGATTACATAGGTGGGACCTACACAGGGGCTGGAGGTATAAGCTCCTGTATGTATTAGGCAGGCTGTGTGTGGGGAGGGGAAAGGAAGGGAGAGAGAGATTAGCTGTTGGTGAGGAAACAAGAAGCGAGACAGCTTGTCTGCCAGAAGCTTTGAAGTGGCTTCAGCTTTGGTGTTGGCAGGATCTTACGGCCTAGGAATCAAACTCACAGGCCACTTAGTACTTCAGGCGAGTTCCATGACTTAGGTGCTCCCTTATCTGAAAAGCAGAAATTACTAGTAGTTCCTCCCTCTTGAGGTTTGTGTACACACCCACAGACAGCACTCGTGTGTAGACAAAGCGCTTGCTCGCAGCCTAGGAAAGTCCTGTCCTCAAGGCCCGACCTCCCTGCCTGGGTGAGCAGCCATTCGGTCCGGACGTGAGTTGTGAAACCGAGCGTTGGGGCTTCCGCGTGTGGAACCGCAGTGTGCTGGGAAGTCTCAGCTGCTGCTGCTTTGGGGAAAGACTGACTCATAGAGCTGGAGAGCGTCCAGAGCTCCTGAAGCTTGTCCCACCTCAGTGGTCCAAAGAGGCTCCCGGAGACAGGCATGTGGGCCTTGCAGTGTAGACGGGTTTTCACTCAAGGATTCCCAATGTGAAGCTGTCCAGAGCTGCAGCATCCCTCGCAGAGCCAGGGGGATGCAGTGACTCAAGAGCAGGTCTCCACCTTCCTAAGCGCCCTCCCTCCTCTGCCCCTGCATCCCTCCTGCAGGAAGGGGCTCTCGGCTCCCAAGTCCCTGTCCGGGACAGCTCAGATGCACAGCTGTGTGTTGCTAATCCATGGGCATGCGCCACGCCTTTGCAAGCTGCTTGGCTGAACCCCGCCTCAGCCTTTCTCCACTGTTGCGAAGCTAAAGCCTTTCGCCCTTTAAGAACCGCCTCCTTCTCACCACTCTTGCCATCAGTTCCCTGTCCTCCTTTTGGCCTGTGCACCTGCATCGCTGTCTCCAGCAACCAGCCTCAGTCTCTCCCTTCTCCCCTGTTCCCTGCACTTCTCTCCTCAACTCAGCCCTGGGCAGCAGAACTCTGCACAGTGTGTGCTCTGAAAGCTGCCGCTGTCCTCACCTCTCAGACCCCAGAGACCATGAGGCCTGTCTCCTTACACAGCTCTGCAGGACCCTTCTTCCGCTGTGCACAGCCTGAGCGACCACTGCCCCCTTCATGTCTTTGCAGTTCATGCTGGGAGTTTTAGAAAACTATTCAGATCACTCTTGGAAAACTCAACTCCCATTTGGGAGTCAGTTTCAAACTCTGAATACCCTTTTGAGAGTACGTTGTCACTGACTGTTTTCTAAGCTGCTTTGTGGAATAGAGAGGGAGGGTTGCTCGCTACACCCTGGAAATCAAGCTCCCCCAACGTTACGGAGTCTGGAGAGGCCCCGAGCAGCTGTGTCTGCAGAACCAAAAGTTGCTCCACCATGGCAATTTTATTAAAATGCCCATTGAAGAGGAAGCCAAGGTGAGGAAACTAAAGGGAGGGGCACAGAAATAAACCCAGTAAATCTGAAATGAAGAGAGACCAATCCTCAGAGACAGTTCTTCATTTTTTCCACCCCTTTTCACAGCAGATGCAAAGATTTCTTTGGGCTGGGAGCAGCACAGCTGGTGTGGCAAGGACAACCCAAGCAAAGATCATCTCAAATATTAAAACATCTGCAGGAGGAAGCAAAGCAAAACAAAACAGAAACAAAACACGAGGCCATTTTAGGTAACACACAGGGCAGAAAGGAAGCCGTTCTCCTGCTCAGTGACAGACTCGAATGGAGTCACCCACTTGCCTTGGGATTCCACTCTCATACGTCTGTCAAATTCCTCCCGAGGACTCACCAGAATTCCTCTTGTTCTGTCCTCGTCATAAGAGGAGGTACTATTTCCATGTAATTTCCATGAAATTTTTTTTTTCTGGTATGGGGGATTGAACCCAGGGCCTTGACACTGAGCTATATCCCAACTCCTTTTGAAAAGCTTTCGATTCTGAGACAGAGTTGTGCTATGTCACTAAATTGTCCAGGCCGGGCTCGAACTTAGGATCCTCCTGGCTCAGCCTCCCAGGGTGCTGGCATGGCAGGCACGTACTCTTTGTAACGGTGTGTGAAACTCACCATTGTTTACTTCTCTTTTCCAAGCAAGCAAACAGAAAAGCTCGGCCAGAGGAGTTGTCCCTCTCTCAGCTACCCTGCAGTGCCGCGGCAGCTCCCAGGGGACCCCTCCCTCCATACGAGTCAGAACATCTCTGTTCTGGACGAGTTTTTAGTTCTCTGTGAAGTAGCCAACATCAGCACAGAGCGTGACTGGGCAGAGTGGTGATTCCCAAGGCTGCTTCCTCTTAGTTGTCTGAGCATGTCGCTCATTTCTTCTCAAATGATCACCCTAATTTTAACTTTGTTTTGCCACTATTTAACTCCTTAATGAATTAATTTCTTGTCAATCATGGAGATCATTTCTGATGATTTCTTTCCCCTTCCATCTAGCTGGAGAGCATGTCCCAAAAGCACATTGTAGAAAGCCTCTTAGAAAGAGTTCTCTTCAGTTTAGAGTCACCAGTTGGAGGGATTCGTTCCGACTATAAATTAAAAAATCGTAAAATTCCTAAGTTTGAAGCTGAATGAGAACCTTTGTTTTTGATGCCATATGAATGAGAATTTCTGCTTTATCTTTAAGGAAAGTAATCAAACTTTGAATTCCCCCAGAAACAATGGCCAGTGTATTTTAGGATCAGGTAGCCCACAGAGGGAAGGTAGCCAATTTACTTATCTGTCTGTCTTGTTTCCTGTCACCAATCCCAGCATGTCCATAGCTCATCCCTCCTACTGAGGCCCCCATCACATCCAGATAGATCTTTGCACAGTCACCCTTTCTCTAAGCCTGGAAAGCTTCTCTACCCACCATGCCCAGCCATCTTGCACTCTCTGGCTTCCCATACCCCCGGTCTTGTGCAAACCCAGAAATCCCAGTAGTGTTAGCCACTGACCAGTGTTTGAACAATGAATGACCAATCATAACTTTGAGCTGTTTTTTTTTTAATTTTTCACAAAGAGCTCCAAAAGGCAAATACTTTATCACTTTTACACCCTGAAATAGCAGAGCAAGATGGACAAAGCAGGGTGTGGGACATCAGCTCCTGATCTTCAGCATTCCTATGTGAGACCCAAGGAACCCAAAGCAAGGCCCATGCAGCAGGTCCTCCATGAACCACAGATGCTCAGGCCACACACAAGAGCACCAGCACTGCTAAAGTCACACTTGTCTGTCCAGAAGATCCCACCTTCGAACCTGATGGGAATTCAGATGGTTTAACCTCCGAGGCAGAGAAAGCAGGTGCCGGGGCCGGGGCCAGGGGCTCTGTACTGATGACCTGATGTGAAACTGCACAGGTCAGATGTCTTGGTTTAAGGCCAGAGGGAGGCAGGACAAATAAAAAGGTCAAAGAACCTTTGGATTGCTGAAGAGGTGATTTCGTAAAAGAAATACTAGATCTGCAGCTTACAAAGTTCACAAGAAAAGAACATTGCTTGGGATGCAGACCTGAGCGGGGAAAAGCAAAGCCTGGGCTGACAGAGCCAGAGCTTTGTTCACAGTAGAACAATCCTAGTCTAAAATGCCAGAATTTCAATCCAATGAGTGTAAGGAATGAGAATTCTTAAACTCGTCAGACCAGCTGACGGGGAAAGGGGGAAAAATTCTCTATTAAACAAAACAACACAAAAATCAACTCAATCTTCCTCTACTCCCAACACCCCAGCACCTCCCACCCCATTAAAAAATAATTAAAACCAAACACACTTGCACACACTCAAATAGGCAAACAAAATACCAAATACCCAAGGAAACCTTAGGAATCACCTAAAGATTTTTCACTAGCTCCGCAGGTGCTCTTCCTGCTTTTCCAGAAGAGTCAAGCTCTGACAATTCTGTCCAAGCAGTAAAAACCGGAGTTGGGCAATGCCCCTTTCCTCAGCCTCCTGGTGTATTAGTCAGTGGAGAAGAGTATCAACACTAAATCAGGAAGGAAGGTGACAGATGAGGAGAACCGCCATGAGATATCCTAGGATGCCATATAGTGGATCTGGATGTGATCACACAGTCCAACCCTGAATTTTACATAAAACCCTGAATCTATGAGTAAAGCAGAAAGGAATTTCAGGGGATATCTCTTGAGAAAGGGTGTCTGCTTAAGATTTTGACTCTAAGTGCTTGCTTCCTGGTTGTTGGCCTAAATCTGCAGTCTAGTCCATTGCTTCTGGCCAAAGTATCTCTCCTTAAGTGCAGCATAATTTGCTTCCAGATGGTTAGAATCCCCAGACAGGCCTCCTTGCAAGAGCCAGGCTGGGAAATTCAAGAGACTCAGATGGTGGAACAAACGTGTTGACACCGGCCCCTCCCTGGGGCGCAAGGGAAGCTTGCAACATCTGTTTCTCTGCCTCATACTACCAACAATGTTTCCCCCACATTTTGTAAAATAAATAATTTGAAATATAATGAACAACCAGGGAGGGACAGTTGCCGGCCTGAAAATGCTGTCTGGTAACAGTAACGCATAAAACTCACGCCTGCAGCTCTTTCTCAGGCTGGAGGCTGGAGCGGAGGGCGTGAGGTGCTGTGGCAACACGTGAGCCCCAGCACAGGGCAGGGTCCCCCCGCTGCCCTTACCCTGTATATATTATATTTATCTTTATAAATACAGCATCCTGGCTCAAGGGGCCACAATAAAAAAGGCCAAAGGTTGAGTTCCTTTTCCCCTCAAATATCTATACAAGGCCCTCAGTATCTACCCACCATGTTGTAGTCACATGGAAAACTGAACGCGTCTTTATGAGAGCCCAGCTGCCGTGATGGTCGAGGGCCGTGTCTCGGCCAGACCCAGTTACCATCCCTATCGAGCGATGAAAGAAAAAAATCTACAATAAGGCTCATGACAGAATTCCTTGAAATAAAAAGCCCGTATTACTGTAATTTTAAATGGTTTGATTCCCTCAAAATAAAACTGTTACAGGCACAAGTTTTCAAGATCACATAAAATGGACCGACTCGACCAATAAATGCAGCCTGGTTGGCTTGGAGTGTGAAAGACACATCTGTCACATAAAACAGACCAGCCGCACCAGTAAATGTGGTCCACTGGGCTTGCTGCTTTGACTACCCATTTACTGACGCGGCAGCTTGGTGAATCTGCCTCTCGGATGAGATTCTGAGCCATGTCGCCACCCTAACGTGGGCGGCATTATCGGGGGGGCCAGTGAGCCAAAGAACTGGGCGTCTGGACTGAAGTTTAACTTAGCAGTTCCCATAAGGCCTATCTTTTAGCCACGGTAAAAACTTTAATTTCCCTATCCCGCTCCCCGTCAAAAACATACTAATTTGATCAATCGGATCAGACCGCTTTGGTTAGATGATCGTGACCACTGAAAAAACCCAGAGCAGACAGATGAACAGCCCCTCAGAAAAGCCAAACGGTGACGAACAGTCAGGCCCAGTTCCAGGGAGCCTTTAAAACTCATCCCTTGTGGGCACAGCGTCCAGGGAGGTTGGTGACGGCAGTGCCTCTGTATTCTTGGCATTGCTGTGGATGCGGCCTTGCTTCCGAGACTTCCAGGCATGCGTCCTGTCCCAGTCGGTCGCCACCGTCTCATTGTCCCAGATGGTCGAGGTCTCCGTATCACTCAGGTAGCCCGGCTGGCCTGTGTAGTGTGTGGGGTAGATGAGCAAGGGCTCTGCAGAGAAGGCTTTCAAGTCCCTGGATTCATAATGCTCCTTGTACTCGGCTCTGAAAGCAAGAGGCACACAGCGCATGAGGGGCGGGAGACTTAGCAAAGACGTGAAAGGAGCAGAAGGGCCCTGCTTGTCGTCTCTGCAACTGCCGTGGACTCATTTCCTTATTTTTAAAGTTGTGTTCTTTGTGACAAACTTTAGGCTACCGACACAATAAAAGTTCCTTTAACACTTTCAGAACAGCTATACAAACAAGTAAAAAGGTCAGGATATTTCTGGTGCATTTGGATAGAACAATGATTCAATTGGGCTTACTCTAAAAGATAAAAATTAATCTCTGTTGCACCATAATAATTAATAAATGTGAATATTTTATAAAAAGTATCTTGTTCTTGGATTAAAAAAATGAAGACATCTGAGATCTGGACAGCACCAGCAGGCCGAGTGACACAGTGACGGCTTGGAGAGATGCCGGTGGGGCTGTGCACTCCAGTCCCTGGCTCAGTGTTCTGGCTCCCTGTAAGCATAAAGTAGGGGGATAACTTGGCTTCCCTCCCAGGGCTCCAGCGCTGGTGACATGAGGTGACATCTGTACAGTTCCTTGGTCAGTGAGTGGAATAAGCAATAATTAAACAGGTATTAATTTCCCCTTCGTCTTGGGGACAGTGGTTTGACCTCCAGGTTCCTGCCAGGGTACTGAGGTAATGTCAATCTCTAATATGTTGCATACAAGAGAGCAAAAAGCCCTACTTTCATAGAAGGCCGAAGACAGATGTACAAGATGCAGCATGGGAAATCTCAGTGGCTAACATGAAGGCCATCTAGTTGGAGATCACCCAGCAACAGAGAAAGGAGCCTGGTTTCCTGCTCTATTCATGAATCCAGGAAGCACTGATGGAGCAGCTATTATGTGTAGTGTTTGGACGAGGCTCCAAGGATATGCAGACCTGAGACTGTTCCTGCCTCAAAGAGTTCACAGTGTGCTGGGGAGGCTGTGGCATAGCCGTCAGTTGGTAAGTGCTAGGCCAGTGCAAGTTCCTGACTGAGATTCTGAGCACTGCGCAGCCTTCCAGAGATACTCTGCCCACGTTCCACCTCTACACCTAAGAACTTCTCATACATCTCCATGACAGCAGGTATCACAATACATCATGATGATTTGTCCGTAAATCAGTGTTCCCAACCAGATCCTGAGCTCTGCGAGGATGGTTACCACTGCCTAGCCAACAGTGTGCACAGGAATTAAGCTGAATGAACTGAAAATTTGGGGATGTGTAAGAGAATGACCTTCACCTTAAGGTGTGTGAAGTGAGGTAAGAAGAACAAAGACAGGAAGAGATCTGAGCAGATTATGTCCTACACACAGAGTATTATAAAAAAAAAACCCATTGGACAAGACTCTCACCATCTCTACTTTGTTTTTCCCATCTGTTAAAGGGAATATTCACTTGACTAAGCCTCTCTTAGTTACAATTATAGAAAATTGCTTAGGAAAGTAGCACGGTTTGGGAAAATATTCAGTACTACCCAGAAAGCCCAATTCATGAACAGGCTGTGCCCAAGGGACAGGCAGGCAGTTGAAGGAGACTCACACAGGATGCTTGTTGTACATGATTGGCAGAAACTCATCCACTGGCAGCATCTTCCCAAAAGGTTTCGCTCCAACTAGCTTCTGTGCTCCTTCCAGAGAGATGGCATAGCCCAAGGTCCAATAGGAATAGTCAGCTTCAACCAGATTTACTACATTGGGTACTGCTTTCTCTGGCTCTTTTACTTGCATCCTCTTCCTGCCAATGTAACTACAAAGAAATACATGGAGGAGAAAAATTCCAACTTGAATATTAGTCATTAATGAGAATGAAGCAAATCTTTGGTTTATATAGACATCTTTGAAAGTGTGGACACACTGTGTCTTATGTTAAAAGTTTCACACCACAAAGCACATAAAATCACTCACCATGACTGTCATCTGCCACTTAACACTCCAACTATTCCTTCCTAGGTGACTATGTTTGGGCCAGAAAGTTAAGATGTGAAGAGATTAAAAGATCTGCATCTTTTGTAAAGATGGAATGGGATTTCCAGCCATGTTTGGAGAGGTTGGAAAGGAACAAAAAAAGGCCAGATGTGGGAATCCTGAGTTTGCTGTTGTCACATCCCCACAGTTATAACATTGGATGTTTTCTGCATGTCCTTCCAAATGGTGGTGGTAAACCCAGTACAGAAAAAGCTGTGGGAAAGAAGCACTCTTCAGAAGAGGACCTAGAAACTCAAAGGCAACCTCAGATCGTTCCTTCTGGGATTTAGGGCAACAACCCCTGAAAACCTTTCTTCCCTGGGTACTCTTAGATTTACCCAGCACTCTGCTGTGAGGAGGGTACCTAAGTTTGCCTCCTCCTTCATGAATAACTTCTAGATGCTCCTTTGGCCATTTCTGCCTTGTCACACTCTACTCCCAGCTCTGTGATCCATTACTTTTGTCTGGTACCTGGTCAGTTTGGGCTGCACTGGAGCAAGTTGAGGGGTTTCCTGCCTGCTGATAAAGTAGTACTTCCTCTATTTTGTGCTAAACGATCTCTTTCAACATTCAGGGGATTCTCCCAGAATTTGTAGAAGTCTAGGTGCCATCTTCATTTCTTTTGAAACAGATGGACCTCAGATGTCCTCTCGGCCAATGTCTTCAGACTACAGAGTCTTAATTTCTCTAGAGTATCACTGCATAGATGAGAGATTCCAACTGAACCCTTGAAATGTGGCTAGAGAGACTGGGTTCATACTCTTACTCTTAAATTAATTTAAATTTAAAAGCTTAAGGTAGGTAAAATCTTCTTTTCTTTTTGTGAAACAAGTTTATTATTTGGTAGGACTGCAGTTTAACAGATGAAAATTTATCTTACAGATTGGTATGTGTTCCAAGTGTAAAACACACAGGAGGTTCAAACGGAACAACAACAACACAACAAAAGCCATCTCATTAATGGTTTTAAAAGATAGATTACATTCTAAAATAATAATATTTGGGGGGGCTGGAGATTTAGCTCAGTAGTTAGAGCACTTGCCTAGCAAGCACAAGGCCCTGAGTTTGATCCCCACCATGACCCCCCCCAAAAAAAGGTAAAATAATATTTGGATAGATTGGGTTAAATAAAATATATTATTGAAACGTATTTCATCTTTTTTTTTTACCTTTTTGATGTGATTACTAGAAGATTAAAAACAATATAAGCGGCTCACATTATATTTTTACTGAAGAGCATTCCCTAGATGATTTCAATTCTATTAATTCCATTTACTATTTCCTTTTTCCTAGAAAATTTAATGCAGCAATCATGGACATGTTATTAGCTTCCACATTTTGAGTTTAAGTAACATTTGTTTCTTCTCCATTTTAGAAAGTGAAAAGTAAAATTTGAAACCGCCATGCAGTAAGTCCCTGACTTATGAATGAGTTCTATGGTCCAAGAGAACATTTGCAAGTCAAATTCATTTGTAAGTAAAATGGTGGCACAGTACAACTGTAAATATAAACAATTTTTACTTTTACAGCAAGCACCCAGCAGCACAGCTGTGACAATGCCCAGCAGACATGTAAGCTACTTCCGTGATTTGTTCGCGTCTGTGAATGTTCATACATAATGATTTTTCATTTGTAATGTGAGGTCCGTTTGTGACTGAAAGTTTGCAACTTGAATGTTCATAAGTCGGGGATTTTCTGTAGTTTTGAGACTCTACAGTACATTTTAAAGGAATATTCTAACTTGATCAATTTGTGAAATTTAGAGCATTTTACCCCCGATATCCTCAGGATGACCATCAGTCCTTGTTGCATCTGCTGGTACTTTGTCCTGAGCAATGCTGCAGCATGGTGTACTTACTGTGGTCAGCTTGAGCCAGAACGCCCAGCTGGACTGAGTTGGTGTGATTCTGGGCATAGGGATCCACCTGAGGATTGTTGCCGACACAACATAAAAGAGAACGGGAGCAGAATACAGTTGCCGGCTGTTTCCTAGGAGAAACTCTGTTGTGGCTGGTTCTCCTGAAGGGGATTCAGCTGTTCTCATCAAAGAAAGAACGTGAGGCCTTGCTGTTGTCAGGGATGGCTGCTGTTGCTTCAGGGGAGCTCTGGTCTTCATCTCAGTTGCGAGCATCATATCCTGGTTCCAGTAAAGACTTCTTCAGCCATCATCTGCAGACACGGACGTACGCGGGACAGTGCTGTGGGCTCCCAGCCCTCGACTGGATCTTCCGGGTCTCCAGTGCATAGACAAACATTTGGCACTCTTCCTGCATTTGGCTTGTGGGTGAATATTATAACTTATAAATGTCCTGTATTAAATCTGCTCTCTTACAAACCACTGACTCTGAAAAACTAACTAAAACATGCAGTCAAACTACATGTGGGGGGATGCAACCTATTCTAAGCCTTAAGTTTCTGTAGTTGAATCTTCAACTTGAGTATGATTATGAAGCTTGAGTGAAAATTGCTTTTACACCACATTTGTCACATGGACATAAAACAGCTTGCAGGTGCCAGGTTGGTGCGGCCTCTACCACAGGCTACGGAGCCATTGATTCAGAAGGGCTAAAATGCCACCACATATGGAAGATATGGGCAGAACAGTGATCTCATAGGACTGTGAATTCTGAACTGAGTCATGTGACTGATACCCAGCAGGGAGCAGGTCTCTTCTTACATAGTGCTGATTTGGGGTCCTGTCTCCCATGAGTTAGTTGGGCCTTTGCTGAGTTTCTTTTGATGGCAGCTCATTTTCTGGAACAGCAATTATTCCACCTGGGCCCGCAGTTAAGTTTCCCTCTGAGGACGGGAGGAGCAGGGACAGCTCAGCTATTGTAGCTGCGCCAAAGGAGCTGGCTCTGATTTAACAAAATTTACCTTTGACAAATGGTGGGGGAGAAAATAAAATGCCTGGGAAATTTCTGCCTCATTGGAGGGAAGTAGAAGGTGTTGTTTTGAGAAAGAGAAGAGAGAGGAGAAGATAAAAAAAAGAAGAGAAAAGAAAAAAAAAAAACCCCAAACACAATTCCTGGAGATAGGAGACAAGGAGCATTATCTAAATGCCAGCACTGAGCCGGTGCTGCCTTGTGAGCCTGGCTTTCCTGTGCCAGCCTCAGACCCTCCTTCCTCCCCTGCACCCAGCCGTCAGTGTCCTTCCTCTTCCACAGCCACATGTTCCAACGGAGGGGCTTCCTGCTGACCCTCCTGAGCTCTGTCCCACCAGGGGCTGCAGGGGGACCTGCTCTCCTGAGCAGAGCTTCAGGGAGGCCACGGGACTCCTGCCCTTGACTGTCTCGTCCTCCTTCTTCATACCCCAGCCACGTGCCCTTCTGCTTCGCAAGTGAGATTGTCACTGCACATCCAGGTGGTGCTCAGGCCAGACCTCTGCGCTGTCAGAAGGTCCTCGAACTCCGTGGCTAACCCACTTTTGTGTCTGGAAACATCTATGGAGTGAAAACCAGGTAATGCAAGCCTGAGCTCTGTCTCCTACCAGCTGGGGAGGTGGGGTTTTTCTGTCCCTTGGAAATGACTGAATGCCTTAAACACTCTCTGATAACTTTGTCTTGTCACTCACATCAATTCCCAGTCCAGCTGAGCCCGATCGATGTCATCCATCAGCTTCATCAGCTTCTTCTTGAACTGATGTTCAAAACGTACATCATCCTCAATAACAAGAGTCTTCTCCAGTTCTCGGTCAATTACCTGCAAAGGTCATCAGTGGGAAGACACCCTATGAAAATTTCATTAGGTAAGTAAGTATTTGAAAGTCTGGAGTTCAATAACATAATTTTTAATAGCTCATAACTGGAATCTAAGCAAAGACCCATCAACTGGAATGGATAAACTGTGGTCTATCACAGTAATGAGAATGTAAAACTCTAACTAAATGCAGTGTTATGGGTGAATCTCCTAAATATAATGCTGAAAGTTTGCACACAGCCATGTTTCCATTCACAGAGAAAGAAAGGACAAACAGAGCAAAACTACTCCATGCTTTTAGAAGTCAGGATGGTGACAGCCCGGCACTGGTGACCAGGGAGGCCGTAACCTGTTTCTGGATCTGCATAACGATGAACGTGGCTGTGTTGTTCAGTTAGAGAGACTTCAATGAGCTGTCTTGTGATCTAGATACTTTTATATATCTATCACATTTTATTGAAAGTTTAAACAGAAAAGAAAGGCATAAGCTGGATCATTAAATGAATGAAGGGATTCATGGGCTCTTTTTGGAGAGACTTTATCATTTCATGTGGGAACTGATGCTTATTCAGGAACCCGACCCTCCAATTCCACCTCCATCAATATCTTGATCTGTAAGACATGGGGTCCATTTCTGGCTCTGTTTTTTCTTACCTGGATAAGTTACTTAAAAATTGCCTCTTGGGTTAAAGGGATCCAGCCCCCCAATCCACCTCACAAGACTTCTGTGTGACTTCGTCTATGAAATCACATCACAAATGACAACATGATAAATACATAAAAGGCATGCCTGTTAACAATGAGAATGAACTCACAAGAGCATGGTTCATAGGATTTTGGTGTCTTCCCCTGTCACCATTCTAAGTGGCACTAAGCTACCCTTCTTGTCCCTTTGTTGTTGGCCTTGGGCCTGAGGGAGACACAAGGCAGCAGCAACTCTTGAGAATATTTCCAGAACAGTCATGGGCTTACTTTGTGTCTGGACCTAATTCACCTACAAAACCCCACCTTCCTTTCTCCTCATTACAGAGCCACACCTCTAAAGCATTATTTACCTCTTTCCAGACAGAGTAGTGACTAAGAAAGCAGCCGATTTCACCCCTGGTTAAAGGCCTGGAGGAGTAGGGATCTCGGTAACCTGGCAGCATTTCAATGTTCAAGGCCTTCAGCTGGCTTGTGTTGAGTGCCCTGCATGACAGAGAATGTGTCTGAAAACGACCAAAGTCAGGGTGTCAAGGTGGCCTGCCCCCTCCCACAGAAGTCAGGGACAAGAAGACTCCCCAGTTTCCCATCATTCTTTATGAGCTCCTCAGGATTAATGTGTCATGGCAGCATTGCGGACTTTGTGAAGGCAAGATGGTGTCTTTATTTTCATGGTGCTCAACATACTTCTGAGCATCGTGAGTTTCCTGAAAACTTTGAGTACTGCCTAATGAAGGAAAAGTGGTTCATGGGAACATTCAGTACTAGAAGGGATAAGGACAAGGAGGAAGGAGGAGAGGTATTATGTACATGTGTGATTGTTCCTTTGTATCTAAAATTGAAACAAGGTTAAAAACAAAAGTAACAGAGAAGCATTTCCAGGGTAGTAAAGACCTCTGAAAATCCCACTTTTCCACAAAAGCAATGAGGACACTGGCAAAATGGTCACAGTAAGCATTTCCAGAGTTCTAGAAATTAATTAAAACCTTGCAATAATCAAAGGAATATTTATTTAAGAAAAATAGCTCAATATCTGTAAGCAGAGCAAGCTTCCTGGAGTTTACATCTGTTCTAATTCCTTTCTCCCCAGCCCTACAGAAGCCTTAAAAACCAGCAGCCTCACAAGTATGGCAGTTGTGACAACCAGCCACCTGGCAGTCACATTCTAAAGACCTGTTGTCAGAAAACAGTCCCTATTCAACCTCTCTGGAAGTCCTTGAACAGTTCTATTCTTAGAACTCGTCTTCATTTGGCCTGACACAGGGCTTATTTTCAGTGAAAAGCCCTGTATGTAGGGTATTTGTCAAAAACCATCACTTGCACCTGTTTAACATTATAGCTATTTGGGCAGAGTTGCCAGTTACAGCTAATGAGAGACCGACTAAATAACTTGAAAGAAAGAACTGAGGAATAGCATGTCTTGTCTGTAGGAGGTTTTGAAAAACTCCAACATATTCCTGAGAATCTAGATGATCTAGGCATATTCAGGGCTGTGCACCTCCTCACAAGAGACCTGAGAAGACCCCAACTTCACAGCTCTGGCTGAGCTTGAGGACCTGGGGAGAAAGGTAGTGGAAAGGGGAAGGACCTGGCAGAGGACCTGGGTTGGTGGGAGGAAGCCAAATAGGTTAAACATTGCATTCAAAGGCAGAGGTTGGCATAATACATTTAAAAACATCCAAGAGATGCTATCTGAGAGACAGAATTTAGAGTTAAAAACACAAATATATTGAAAGAAGAAGGATGGGAAAAGATATATTATGTAACCAATACCCACAAGAATGTGGGAAGAGCTATATTAATATCAGACAGAATAAATCTGTACAGAAAATTTACACTAGCGAGAAAGCAAGGTGATAAAATATATCAGGAATATATAGCAACTATAAATATATATGCACCTAACAGCAGAACCCCCAAAAATACAGAGCAAAAGTTAGCAGAATTGAAGGGAGAAATCTACAAATCCAACAGTAATAGTGGGATACTTTAATATTCTATTTTCTACAATGGATAGAACAACTAGGCAGGAGAACAACAAGGAAATAAGAGACCTGGATAACACTATAAAGTAACTAGACCTAACAGACATCTGTAGAACATTCAATTCAGTAAGAGCCAAATCCACATTCTTTCAAGTGTTCTTGAAACATTCTTTAAGAAAAACCATATGTTAGACCATAAATAAAGCCTCAGTATATTTAAAAAGACTGAAATGATACAAGGAATGTTCACCAACCACAATGGAATGAAACTGAAAAATCAATAATGAGAAAATTTTTGAAATTAAAATATCTGTGAAATTAACACATTCCTAAATGACTAATGGATTAAAGAAGAAATCATAAAGGAAATTAGAAAACAGTTAGAAATGAATGAAAATACAGCACACCGAAACTTACAGGATGCACCTAATACAGTAGTGAGAGATATAGCCTATATTAGAAAAGATTATCTCAAATAAATAATCTAATCAACTGATTTAAGAAACTAGAAAAAGAAAAGCAAACTAAACTCAAAACATGCAGGAAAAAGGAAATAATAAAGACTATAGTGGAAACAACTACACTAAAGATGAGAAAAAATGGAGCGTATCAACAAAAAGTGCTTATTTGATAAGATCAACAAAATTGACAATCTTTTACCACTGATGAATGAAAAGTGAAAGTAGACTCAAATTATTAAAATTAGGAATGAAAGAGGACTTTTCTATTGACCTTACAGAAGTAGAAAGGATTATACTGTGAACAATTATTTGCCAAAATTAGATAATCTAGATGAAATGGACAAATTAATCAAAAGATACAAAAACTGCTGAAATTAACTCAAGAAAAAAATAGAAATTCTGAATACACCTGTAACAAGTAGAGAAGTTGAATTAAGAATCAAAAAGTTTCCCACAAAGAGAAGCCCTGAGGCAGGTGGCTTCGGTGGAGAATTTGCCAAATACTTAAAAAAGAATTAATACTAATTCTTAACAAACTCATCTAAAAAGTGAACTGAAGGAGAATATACCTCAACTGATTTTATACAGCCAGTATTATTCTGACACAAGATCAAAGATGTTACAAGAGAACTACAGACCAACATCCCTTATTACCATAAATTCAAAAATCTTCAAGAAAATACTAGAAAGTAGAATACAGCAGCATATGTAAGGGATTATATAGCATGACCAAATGGAATGCATTCCAGGATTGCATTGTTTGGCTCAACATGTGAAAACCTATTAAAGGAATACACCATATCAATAGATGAAGCCACACGTTCACCTCCAGAGACACAGAAAAACATCTGACAACATTCAACATCCTTTTATGATAATAATATGCAACAAAATAGGAATAAAAGGGTATTACATCAATTCAATAATGCTATATAAAACCATAGCTAAAATCATACTTACATGGTGAAAGTCTAAATACTTTCTCCCTAACTAAGATCAAGAATAAGATATGAGCATGTGCTCTCACCACTTCTATTTAAAATTGTGCTTGAGGGGTTGGGAATTTAGCTTCAGTGATTAGAGTGCTTGTCTAGCAAACACAAGGCCCTAAATTTGATCCCTGGCACCAAAAAATGAATAACAAATGAAATAAAATAAAATTGTACTTGAGGATCCAGCCAAGGTACTAAGACAAGAAAAAGAAATGAATGGTATCTGGATTGGAAAAGAGGAAGCAATGCTATCTCTAACTGCAAGTGACATGGTCTTATATACAGAAAATCTTAATGAATGAACACCTACACTATTAGAACTGATAAAGAAGTTAATCAAGGTTATAAGATATACAATATACAAAAAAGTAGTTTATATGCATTTAGCAATGAACATTCTGAAAATAAAATTAAGGAAACAATTCCATTACTTAAGCATCAAAAAAGGAATAAATTTAACAAGATAAACCCAAGATTTATAAACTGAGCATGGTGGTTCACACCTGTAATCCCAGCACTTGGGAGGCTGAGGCAGGCAGAGCACTGTGAGTTCAAGGCCTGCCTAAACTACATAACAAGACCCTGTCTCAAAAACAAAAATAAACAAACCCAAAACTACAAGACTTATAAACTAAAAGTGATGAAACATCATTTTATTTATAAAGAATATATAAATGAACAAAATAATGTCATGAGTATGAATCTGAAGACTTGGACCCCTACCTCAAATTGTATTAAAAAAATTATAAATCTTTTAGAAAAAAACAAGAGTAAATCTTCATGGCTTTGGATTTGATGATGGTTACCCAAAGCATAAGCAACAAGAACAACAAATATAAATTGGATTTCATCAATATAAAAACTTTTTTGTTCTATGGAAATCACTACAAAAATATGAATGGGAGAAAATATTTGCAAATTATATATCTGGAAAGGGACTTGTACTCAGAATATAGAAAGAACTCTCACAATTCAACTAGTTTCTTTGGTCCATGTGGCCTATGAGTGGGACTGGGGTTTTTGGGTGCTATTTGAAACAGTGGATCCCAGACTCAACTGGAACAAAGAATAGGGTGCCACATAAAGCAGGTAAAAACACAGAGAATGCAATCATATTTAAACTTCATATAAACAATGAACAATTATTTTTTAGTATAACTAAGCCCCACGCAACATTTGGGACAAAATTTTACTGGGTATCCTATATTTTATGTGGCAATCCTACCCAGGAATCATTTTGAGGCTTCCTAAATGCAGTTCCTGGGCCCAGTCCTAAAGATCGTGACTCAGTAAGCTGAGTTGACAATCAGGAAGCTGCCCACTCAAGCATCCCTGGGGACTCAGATGTGGGTGTCACTTTTAGAAGCACTGCTAAGATGCTCTAAGGAGCCACGAGAACTTCTTCAGTAGCTGCTAGCTAAGGTCCTAGTATATAAACAAAAATAATGCCACTCATATTCTGAACTAACATATAATGTTTTATAGAAACCTGTGCCTTGGAATGGTTTAGGGTGCCAAACAAATGGGCAAAGCAAAGCAAAACAAACAAAATCATAACAACAGCAAAATCTTCTGAAGGAAATGAACCAAGTTCCCTGTGTGATTTTCATTCCATATTCCCAGAAAAGTGGCCACTGAGCCCAGGCAGATTGCAGCAGGCATTTCACACAACAGGATATGGAGACTTCTATGTATTTTTCTCTTTATTTTCTTCAGGTCCTAATGCAGTGTTTCTGCTATACTACAGTATGTGGAAAACCACAACTATTGCAAGAATGGCCAGGGGACCAGGGACAATCATGTCCAGTGTGAGCGTTCACTGTAATAACAACCAATGATCACTGAATGGGGAGCAGTTCTCAGACCTGAGCCACAGGGTGACACTTCAATGCTACCCTGGACATCTATATAACATGTCTATTGTCTGGGACCAAGAGTCCTACCCAGGGCCACCTCTGTCAGAGAAGGCACCTCCCCTGGCCAACACATCTGCGGGAAGACAAGCACCCCACTCACTTCCCGTCCACTGCCTCCACGATCTTGACCTCAATCTCCTGCTCGTAGAGCGTGCGCAGCATCCGGTCTCGCCTGTCCTTTCTGCGTTTGAGGTTAATCATGAAGATCTAATGCGGGAAGAAGGGGAAAAAAAAAATGACTCAAGTCTCATTTTAGGCCTTTTGAAAAGTCTAGCAAATTTTAGGGTCAAAGTTTTAGGTAGGATAAGGAATGCTAAGGACAGGGAAAATTGTGGAAAGATTTGTTTATAATTCCTGTTGGGTTTATGGAGGACAAATGATACTTATCCAAACTAGACTTCTTTCTAAACATAACTGTTTGCAGTGCCTTAACCCTTTCTTTGTTCCTGTGATAGTCATTGGTAAACCTGCTTTCCTTGCTCTCCAGAAAACACAGTTCAAAAAGTTAATCTTTAAGAGGCCAAAGGTGAATTAAACCCAAAACATATGGCATGAGGAGTAGGAAGCTGTTTGCCAAGTGGTTAAATTTATCAGCTGATCTGAGTTTTACACCCTGACTGTTATTTATTGTTTGCCTTGAGTCAGTTTCTATGCCTCAGTTTCCTCGCCTGTAAACTGGGATAACCATTGTCCTACTTCATGAGTATTACATATGAGTACCATTATAGATTTTTCTCACTCAAAGAATGAGAAAAATCTAAAGTCTCAATTTACTGCTATTAGTAGCAAAGATTCTGAGGTGAATTATCAGGATTTCAGTTTTAGCAGCTTCCCTGCCAGAATTCTCCAGGTCCTTCAGAGACAAGGGAAAGAAGTAAAGAAGAGAAGCCCTGCCCTTGGAGGTAGCAGCCCTTTGATAAAGAAGGTGCAAGAAATGGAAAGACCCTTTTTTTGGGGGGGTGCCGGGGATCAAATTCAGGGCCTTGTGCTTGCGAGGCAAACACTCTAAGCGCTGAGCTAAATCCCCAGCCTGTCTATTCATTCCCGATGACTGCACTAAATACCCATCATGAGGTCGCTGTCAGGACATACAGACAGTGAGTCTGCCCTGACTATTCTGAGTTAAGGAACCACATGAATGCTACTGCAAATTAGTGTTTTAATAAGGTCCTCTTGCGACAAGTGGTAATCCACTAATTTTAATGTAAAACTAGTCCTCCAAGATTCGGAGACGTTAGCTGCCAGCAAGAACTGATGATGACACACAGCAAGGCGAAGGAGAAACCTACAGGAAGAAGTCAGAGGAGGGTGACGTCATCCTGACTAACCATAAGAAGACCTTGATGAATTGAATACTTCCGGATCCAGTTCTCTCATCGGTAAAAAGAGAGTTGAACAAACTCACTTCTCAAATCCCGTACCGATGAAAACTTCTGTATGCTTTATGCTATGACCAAAATAAAGAAGAAACTCTGTCTTATAACCAGCCTGGAGTTCAGAACATACATTAAATTTTGCTTCAGGAGTCATTCTGCATGTAACTGCAAGTACTTTGTGTGCTTTACTAGGATCAAAAGGTACATAACTAAAATGTCAACACCCATCGCCATATATTCTCACTTCTACTCATTTATAAATTTCCAGGCAAAGAAACTGATAGAGGAACAACATGTCCTCTTTAAAAATTATCTACCTGATGTAGGACAAGTAGAGTAAGTGCATAATTATTTTGTTACTTTCTTTACTTAACTGGATAATTATTTTTAAAACACATAATTTCTGTAGCGACTTTATTTGCCTTATTATTTGGAACGCGATGATTTAATGGGTTGTGCTCTTCTATGTTTCATTTTCCCCCTGTTTAGAGCACCCTGCCATGGCCCTGCTCTGCCCCTCAAATTTACAGACAGAAAGGAAAGCATTTTCTTACGTGCAAGCAGGGAGCCACCTGGGGTCACTCCAGGAGAACAGAAACAGAGCAAAATAAAAAATAAGCGAAATGCATCAAAATAGTCCCCTCAAACCAGAGACCTCCAGCCTGGGAGGCCTTTGGCAAACCACAGTCCAGTGTGAGTCCCTGCCAGGACAAGGGCAATAAAAACGGTAGCCACGAAGAAAAGCAGAGACAGCTCGCGCTTCCTTAGTGGATGGTAAACACAGAACAGAGCTCCAGAGCCAAGTGCGGCCCAGACACCACTGAGAAGGTCACGGTGCCGGGAAGACTGGAAAGGCCTCTGGAAATCCCTGTCCCCACCCGTGGCGGTTCCTCAGAAATGGTCACGCTCACCTCAGGGCAGCAGAGTCCCTGAGGTGTCACTTCCTAGACTTGGTTTTTTCCAGGACTCTAGGAGTGAGTGACACAGTCCCTGTACTGTGTCCTGCCAAAAGTGTCCCAGAGCGAGAAGACCCAGGTTGTCCTATTTTATTTGCTTTGGTTTGGGCCTCTCAGTAATGTGATTTTAGGAGGAAAAGTAAGTATGTGTAAAATGGATCTTTTTGCCTAGAGAGCCGAGAGGTGAGAGTCATGAGGCAGGAAAACTACAGGACTACGCTGAGCACTGAGCGAGTGCAGTGTCTGGGTGGGTGAGGTTTTCTGCAGCTCTGGGCAGTTCTGAAAACTCTCTACGACCAATCTGTGCTCTGTTATGCTTACATTCAACTCTTTTATTCTGCCCTCTGTGGAAACGGCATAGTAGCTGTTAACTTTTCCCCATTGGATAGTCACGAAGTATTTGTTCCCATTCCTGAAGTCCAGCTCCGAATCAATTTTATAGAAGAAATCTCAATTCACTATTCCATCAGCTCTTTAAGATGGACTTCCTCTTGGGACACATATGTGTGACAGTGCGATAAGGCATTTTCTTCCATTAAGCAGTGGCAATGAGAACAAAGCACAATGTTTGGCCAGAATCCACAGAACCCTGACTCAATTTATGAGGCACTGTCCTAGTTTCTAGACCACCAAGTTCCTCCTCAATGCTGATCAGTAATTGCATGATGGACCCATGATGTGGAGAGGCACCTTTTTATATTTCTGCTTGCCTGCCTGCCTTCTTTGTTCTTGTGTTCTCTCTCTCTCTCTCTCTCTCTCTCTCTCTCTCTCTCTCTCTCTCTCTCTCTCCCTCTCTCTGTCTGTCTCTCTCTCTCTCTGCCCTTTCTTTCCCTCCCTTCCTCCTTCTCTTCCTCCCTCTTCCTCCTGTTGGGGACTCCCACATGCTAAGCAATGAGCTACGCTGAGCTACACACACCTCAGCCCTGCTTCATTCTTCATACAAGTAAAACAGCAAATAAATAAGGACTTTAGAAAGTCTGTTGTCTTCTTGACTGGGAAAGGCAGAATTTTAGAACAAGTTTCTTTTTTCTTTTTCTTTGTCCTCTCAAGTCTTCCCTCCAACCTTTTTCCATGGAAGAACAGCAGAAAGAAAATAGAGCAGGGAGGGTCCCAAATAGTTTCCACTCAGCTGTAACTGATTAAACTTAATGTCTTCTAATACCTAAAACATGTATCTGCTTTACCTTACTATTGAGCTTCAATAAAAATGTTGATAAAATATGGCAAATACACTTTTACTACTAAATAATGACCTCTTTCTGACTCAATGATTAACTCCCTTCTACTCTGATCCTCTGTTTTTAAGATAAGAAAACTGAGGCACAAAACTGAGTCATTTTCCCAAGCCCTTGCTGGCTCACAGACCCACTCAGGCTTGTGTTCCAATATAAACATACAGGCATCTGCACAAACATACATTGACACTTTCCTACCTCATCAAATCCCATCTTGTCTGGATACTTAGGGACAACTGACACAAACTGGGAGGGTTCCATTGGAGGACGGTCAACTGGAAGACACAAGAAACACACAGAGTGCTTGTTAGCGAAGGGTTGGAAAATGGAATTCCATCTGCATGCCTGCTCTCTGGGGCTGGGACCTGATCTGGATATCCAGGGCAGGGGACCACAACTCAGTGTCCCTAGGGAAGCATGATGATCAGGACATTGGTTTCAAGAGCACTTGTTTATATGCGAATTGCAATACTTGCTCCATTCCCCTTAAGACTTATTTTAAGAGTACTGGAAGGCAGTTTAGGGTGATGGGTGAGAGAGAGAAAGAGAGAAAGAGGGTGCTCTGAAGTCAGAGGATTTAGGTCTCATCTTTGGCCTAGAAGGCCCAAGAGAGTTATGGTGACTGTTTAAGCCTGTTTCTTCACACGTAAAAGTGGTATAATGCTCTTTACTGTGTTATAAAATTAAAAATAAACCTGCATGCAACACACTCACTACTTTAATGTGTAAATACTCTTAACCACTACTTTGTGGCCCGTGGTGAAAGAGCTCAGAAATAGGCTAGATCGTAGTAATTAGATTTTCATTAAAGGGATAACACAAAGAAAATTTAAAATGAGAGGTGGTCTCTGTGTTGTCTGAAGAACTGTTGGTGATGACCACTATTACCGTCACCGGTATCCATTCTCCGCTGTTGCAGGCACATAAGAGGAAAAAGGCACTTTCTTGCCCTTAAAGTTAGTCATGGTCATTTGATTTTTGGGGGGAGGCACATTAAATTTCTGCTGCCCAGACCTCCAAACCCTTCTCCCTACCCTGCCCCAGTCCCATCACAATGATCACAGCAGCCTGTGTTGAGGTGGAGAAGCCACAAAGTTGAAGCAGCCTGGAAAGCTGCACCAACACATGGAGCGCAGCTGCCTGGGAAAGACACCAGACTGCAGAGCGTGAATAGCAGCAATAAATAGGCCACCGCAGCATTAGGCTACGGAGATCTCGCCGCCGTTTGATATCCCAGCATAACTTCCGCATCTCGACAGGGACGTCCTGTACTGTCTGCATGGTATGATGTGTTTAACCCACCCTTCACTGAAATACTACAGAAAAACTATGACCAACTTCACATATGATCAAATAATGTGAAATCCTAGAAGGCAGTAAATCAGACCGGTTTCCTAAGCCAAACACAGAAGTTGACCTCATTTCTTCAAACCTGACCCTTACAGTCACATTTCTTCTTGTACACAGCACGTATATTCTTTCCAGTAGCAGCCCCAGAATATTTTGCTGCTTTCTGCTCCGCTACTTCTTATTAGTTTCTTTTAAAATCAATGTGGGCGGTCTACCATGTACCATGTTTGGTTTTTAAGAGAAAGAAACTCCATTTATAACTCTTTCTGTTTGAGGAGCTGTCTTGCTCTCCCTCCTTGGCCTTGGACATGGGAGGGCATTACATGTCAAGTTAGCCTTTCTAGGCTGCTGGTCTCCATTTGGTATTCACATGGCCTGTGTGGCTTTAATATTTCAGCCAAAGAAACTGCATTTAGTCATTTTACTTCCATCAAACATAGGCAGTCACTGCACTCGTAGGAAAGTGTTCTCAAAAAGCCACAAATGGCTGGCTTCTGAAAGTTGAACAAAAATAACAGAGCGGTTGGGCTGGGTTTTGCCACTAAAGGAAGCACTAAGTTTAGATAATAGGATATAGCATAATGGGTCAGACCTAAGAAACTTACTGGAGAAAGAATGTTGATGACTCTTTGCTGACATCAGGCTTGAAGGTTAGGAGGGCCTAGCTTTTGTGGTGGCCACTTCTGACTCCATCATTCATAATTTATCCAGTCTGTCGCTGAATCCCTTCCCGTAAACGGCTCTTCCCTGCATGCCCTCTGGGACAGTGGGCTTCACTGGCTTCTGGATACTTTCAAAATTTCAAACTAATAGCTAAAGCTACTATTATACAGCTCTTATTACTCACTGGACTCTGAGCTGTACTTGACATATATAGGAATCACACTTACTTAATCTTCACATGTGTAATGTGGTAGGTATAAGTGTCTCTGTTTTTACAGACCAGGAAACAAAAGCTTAACTAACTTGCCCAAAGTCACAGCTTGAGCTCTCGATCCCCAGTCTACCTGTCCCCCAAGGCTAGTCCTTGCTATCCGCTGGCATTGGGCGGGGTTCACAGTAGTTCACTTAGAACAGCCATGCCTGAGAAAGTACTTTCTAACACTTCTTTCTGGTTCCTCCTGAACGTCTCCCATGGCTGCCTAGCTAGCTCATGTCCTCCCTCACTCATGTCCTCACCTCCCAGGCTGGGGCTGTTTTAGTATTTTTCAGACACGCCCTTGGTCCTGCAATTCTAACTCATCATGCACACAGTTGTCAAAATAATCTTCTACAAGTACTAATCTGTTCTTGGTGGTATCAGTAATTTAAGTGTTTTACAATTTAAGGTGTTTTCACAGCCACCATGGAATTTTATTTTCACTTTCTGTTGTCATGGTTGTTTGTTTGCGTAGATAAACAGAGACCAACCCAGAGGTGGACTTGACCAAGATCAAATAGTGAGTGCTTAGCAATGGTGGAACTCAGTTTTTGACCTTCTGACTTCAGACCCAATAATCTTAGTAATCTTTACATGATGCTGCCTCAAAAGGTTGACTGATACTGAGAACAGGCACCTGAGACTTCCATTACTTCATGCTGTGATTTACAAGACCAGTCTCCTCATGCCTTATAATCCATTCATACCCATCATCTCTGCAAGATTCAGTCTCCCATCAATCTTCTCCCGAAGGAGGCACTTTCCTGAATTCTCTGTACAGATACCTGGGCACTGAATTTTAATAAGTTATTATTATAACTCATTTCCATACTCCTCAAGCTTTTTCACTCTGGTCCTGAAACTCCAGTCTACAATTCAAAAATTCCCTGATCATTACCCTTTTAAAGATTCTTAATTATCTTCCATCGATCTTGCCTAATAAGACCTTAATCCTAGTTAAACCTGACTGTCCACTATCTCGGCCCCAGAAAGATGACTACAGGAGAAACGCCACACAATTTTGCTAGCCAAGTCACTTCAAAGGCAAAGAAGCCAAGCAATGCAACTGTACTTCCATGGTAAACCCACTTTCCCAGTCTCTGCGAGATCTGTGGTATGCCTGACTCTCCTGAAATCTCTCACATAGCTCTTCAGTTCATGGCTTGACTGTACACTTACTGAGAAAATATTCAGCATCAAATGAGATCTGTGTTTTCATTCCACTTGATACATTCTGCTTTCTCATCTGCCATAGAGGATGAAGCCTCCCTCTAGCATGACTTCTCCCGTGTTAGTCTGGGGTACACCTCCTCTTGTTTGCTTAAGGACTACAACCTTATAATTCTCTTCTACATCATCAAGTTCACCTTAAATCTTGGATCCTTCTTATTAGCATACAAACATGTTGTAATATTATTGAAAAATAAAAAAATACAAAGAAACCAAACCAAAAGAAAAAATCCCTCTCTTAGCCTCACACCCCCTAGCAGCCCCATCCCATTTCCCTACTCCCCATCCCATCAGGATTCCACTTTCTCATCCCTACAGCGTCTTCCATTTGCCCCATTCCAACGGGCTTATGTCTCTATCATTGCACAGAAGTAGATATTATCAAGGTCATCACAGAGCTCTATCCCGACGGAACAAATGACCAAATCTATTCTTGTTTTACTTGGCTCAGCAACATTTGTCTTTTTCTTGAAACGCTTCTCATTTTCCTCCCAGCTTTCTGGCTGTTTGTCTCCCCAAGGGATTCATATTCTCTCTTTCTCTCTCTCTCTTTCTCTTCCTTTCTCTTTCTCCCTCCCCCCCACCCCTGCTATCTGAGTTCATACTGTTTCTTGGCTTCAAATAGCCTATGTTGATGATTTTCAAATGTCTGTCTAGATGGACCCTCTCCTGAACCCCAGATACACATACTCAATCATCTCCTGACCTCCCTATTCAGATATCTATTAAATACTTGAAACTTATATGACCAAAAGTTCTCTCAAATCTTTTCCTATGCAGCTTTTTCCATCTCGGTAAGTGGTAGAGCAGGCCAGAGTCCTGAGGTTATTCTTAATTTATTTCTTTCCTTTCTGGACTGCATTCAGGCTTCTGTTAAGTCCTATGGGCCCTGCCACCAACACTTCTTAAATCTGTTTCTTATCACCTCCTATTACAGCTCAAATGTCAACCACCAATATCTCTCCCATGAGAGAGTACTGACCTCCTACACATTAGTACTCATACCACAACTGATCTTTCTAAGGGTATGAACAACATGAGGTCAGTCCCTGTGGATTTCCATTACTCTTAGAACAAAATCCGAATTCCTTATCATAGCCAGAACATTCTATACAATCTGGACACTCCTTCCTCCATGACTTCTTTCCCTCCACCCAACTCCTTGTTCTCAACAATGTTGGCCTTTTGTTCCCAGGACATCCTCAAGACTTTTCCCACCTAATGGCCTTTACATGTGCTCTTCTTCCTGCTTCCAATGCCCTTCACTCAAATATTCATGTGGCTGCTTCCTTGGTTGATGTGGCTGGATCTCTCTGATAGAATATAAGTCCTTGGTGGCAAAGCTTCTGCCAATTTGTTCGCTGCTACATACTCAGCATTTTGAGCAATTATGGAATATAGTATGTGGTGAATAAATACTTATAGCCTGATCTTCTCTTCTAACACCTCCATTGGCTCCTTCGGATGGGCACTGTGCTTTAGTTGGGCATTCAAGGACCACAACAACTAAAATATTCCACCCTCTCAAATTTCATTTGTTTCCACTGTTTCAAGCTAATTCTCTTCCTGGGTAGGAATGCTTCGTCTGCTCAGTCCATGTCTGCTGCCTTGAGGATCGTCATCATATCATTCCTCTTTAAACTCTATGCTTCTACCCAAGTTTAGCTTAGGAACCATCAGGACTTGAAGCTGTCCTGTCCCAAATTCCTGTTGCCTTTATATCTGCCCCTTTCCCAAAGCACTCTGCTACGTTGTTGGTTTCTGCTTTGTATCAGTCTGATCTCCCCAGTTAAACCGGAAACTAAGAACTGATAATAAAAAGTTAGGACTCTGTAGTACCTTCAGAGTGACTCACACATTACAGATAGGGATTGCTTGTCATTAAAAAGTGTATGTCTAAAGCTTCAATCAGTATAGTCGAATAGCAGACATTTTTGTCAGCAGCCATTTTATTTTACTGCCCTTTGAGTTCTAGATGCCATGAGAAGAATTTTTAATATTTAGTTTAGAGAAAGACACTTGACAGATATGATTTCATCATTACTAACATTTTATTCATCCTACATGGGTCTTTAGCCTGTATTTCTGTATTACAGCCATTGAAGTCTGGTTTTCTCATAGTTTTATTACTCCAATTATGTTCTATGTTTTAAAATTCGTAAGTGAAGTTTAACAAAATTATAACTCAAGAAGATAAATACAAGAATTAAATAAAATGCCATAAATCGAATAATTAGCATGTGTAGGGACATCAATAACAAAAGCTGTAATTCCTAGATTCTTCTCATATGAATTTTACCTGGCTAGAAAAGGAGTTGTACACATTTGTAATTTATAACCATTAAACTCTTTATCGACACTGGTTACATTTCTGTGTCCTGAGAACTTTCTATAGGCCCAGTCACATGGAGGAACTAAGAGAACACCAAGTTCTGGCCAGGCCCTCTCTGAGTGACATTTACTTGGGAGTCAAGGCTGCCAGGATACAGGGATGATGAAGAGCAGCACTTTTACTAAGTGCTAAATAGAGTCACAATAACAGCAACACATCAGTGTTTTATGGAGTGGATATGGATTATTTGCTCTACTCAAGTCTGCAGAATCAATGTTGTTATCCATACTCTGCGCATAAAGGAACTGAAGCTTTGAGAAATTGATTCTTCTTTCATAATGACAGAGTGTGGGTTTAAGTAGATTATTTTGGCTTCAGGTTTAGTGCGCTTGACAATACAGTTTTCCTTCCTTCCTTCCTTCCTTCCTTCCTTCCTTCCTTCCTTCCATCTTTCATTCATACATTCACTTGTCTGATAATGCGTTCAGCAAATATTTTGTACCAACCATACACTATGTGCTGAGCTAGGTGCTTAGGATACAAGGCAACAGTTACCACCCTTATCCTCTACACAGTGATGGCAAACTCACTAGAGCTTTAAATGATAGAAAACAGCTGGATGCAACACAGTGCCACAGGTTCGCCACCACTGCTCTAGGGCCTAAAGCTAGGGAAAGAGGCAGAAATAGTATATGTTAAAGAAATTCACAAAAATATTCCTAAGGGTTGATTTAAGGAACACTGTCAGAGCAAACCAATCCTTATTCTATCATTGGTTCACTTATTCATTCATCCATTCAATCATTCAAGAAATACATACTGGCTATCTACTAGGTGATGGCAACATGCTAGTCCCTGAGACTAACATGATAAAAAAAGGAATTTATAGACTGGGGGTAAGGGAATGGGAAATAGATATTCATAGGCAACTCAATGGGTCTCAAAGATAAACTCGTGGATGTTTTTCAAACCTCTTTTATTCTAAATGCTGTATTCCATTTAAAATTCCTAAAATCATCCCAGACACTTTGCTCATCCACCTACAGCCAATTCTTGGCTAACTCCTTTCACATCTATGTCCTGAGTTTCTCTGTTCTTCCCTCTCCATTCCACAGCCACTGCTTTAGCTCATGTCTTCACAATTTTTGTCTAGTTTCCATGTAGTTTCCAAAATGATCTTTCACCTGTGTCCTGACAGCTGCACTTGCTGTCCATCCCTGCCGCATTCGCCACCTCTCTTGCCCTTGAATGACCTTGTTAAATCCAAATTTCAGATTGACTTTTCTGGGCTCAAAACTCTTTAAAAGCTCCTCTCCATTCAGGAAAAATCTGAATGCTCAAATCGTCAGAGGTCCTGACCGAGTTCCTGCTCACTTTCCACTCTTACTTCCTGCTGTGCCTTCCAAGCACCTCCACTGCCTCCATGTGTACATTCTATGCTTTAGTGATGAAACACAGAAAATAGTCCCTCCTATAGGAAGTCATTTCAACACCCTGCCCTGAGCTGGGCAGATCAGTACAGTACTTTCTCCTTTAGCCATCACTGTACATTATACGATAATCTACTGATTATTAAACATCCCAATTCCAACATTGTGCTGTGTTCAGAGACAATGATAATACAGTCTTTAAGGACATGCGATCTGGAGGTAGAATGGTTTAAATCTCAATCTGTTATTTGTTTAGTAAAATGATCTAGGGCAAGGTACTGAAGATCTCTATAGCTCAATTTCTTCATCTTTACTATAGGGATAATAAACAGCCTTCATTAGGTTGTTGTGAAATTCAATGAAACAATGGACAAAAGTGTTTAGTGTGGTATCTGTTACATCATAAAATATTATTAAGTTGAAGTTCATAATTATTGTTATATATATACTGCCTCAAACCCTGGAAGTTTTCATTATCCCCATTTTATAACTTGGAAAGCATCCTAGTTAGGATTTAAATTCATGCCACCAAACACTATTATAGCACTTACTGCATCATGTGAAGAGTATTTGTGTGCTCTGCTCTCCACTAGGACAGGAAGCTCCCTGAAGACAAAGAACCTTGTGGTATATGTATTTCACAGAGGAAAAGTTCTAAGTGAACGAATGGGTGAAGAGCTAGCTATGTTTCAACCAAGGCAGACTAATGGCCACCAGAGTCCAGGCCTGGAAGAGGAGAGGCAGGCTGGTGTGAGCCATTGCCCTGCTCCTGGGCCACTCACTCATCGCTTCTATCTGCACGTGGATGAGGTTCTCGATGTCCTCCTGCAGCGTCTGGTGGGGCTTCAGGGGGATGGGCAGGTAGCCATAGTGCTCTCTGTTGCAGAGGTACATCTGGATGCCTGAGGACCCAAGAGAGGGGCAAAGTCAACCAATGAGAAAACACACTTCTTAGTAAGAGCTGAGGAAAGGGAGAACAAGCAGACCTCAAAAATGTCCTTTTTTAAAAAAGTAAAACGCAGCACTGGGGGCTCATAAAACATCTGGGCCATTCTTCAGCCCAGAGGAAATTGATTTTTCCCTCTGAAGAAACGGCATACTTTTGCCCTGAAACGAACACTAAGGGCATAAAGGGATCAGAAGTGAGGCAACCAATTCCCATTCGAGAGAGCAGAATGGAACTTTGTAATCCACCTACAGGAAATAAAATGCAAAAGAGGAATGAAATCCATATTTGATATGAAAGCAAACCAGAAAATCCTGTAAGGCTGACAGATTATTAAAGCTAAATCTAGGCATATGCAGAACAATAAATAAAAAATTACAAAGGAAATTTAAAATGCTCCATGGTTCTCCTTGGTTTTATTCATTCTCTTAACAGTCATGGATTTGGAGTCAACTAACAGACACAAAACTTCCAAAAAAGTTTATAAAGGGACAAAAGAAAGCCTGCATTTCAAGTTCTATTAAGAACCTGCAATGTAACTCTCTCAACAATATGTTACAGCTCTCCCATATTCCATGCTCTTCTGTAGCTCCCGCTGGTGAACTCTAAGATGTACAAACCTCATGGCTAGGAATATGGGGTTCAGGATGGTCTCCCATAGATGCAGCAGTGGAAAGTCCTAATTAAAAGGATGAGCCTGGCCTGCATGCCGAAGCCTGTGGCTTGTTAATTGCCACGCTCATCAGTGTTTTCTGGAGACAGAATTATCTGCTCAAGGACTTCGCTATTTTATGCAGATGAAACTCCTATCAGTCAAGTTACGTCACCTGACAAGTCAGGAAACACTGTCTCATACAATTAACAGAGATGAAGGGGAAAAGAAAAGGGCTTTTATCTTCCACCTTTACTGAATCTGGCTTCAGTCTGGGCTGGTCCACCAGGACTGTCACTTCTCTTGCTTTCTCGAGATGAACTTATTAGCTCTGCCATTTGCCCACTGAATGCTTATGGGGAACTTCAAACCCCAGTGTACTGTCTTCCAAAATCATGATAAATTCAGGAAATGGAAGAAAAAGATTTGATATTTAGGATGCCTCTGTACCTTAATTAGGTAAACCATTTTACCATTCTTAACTTTCCAAAGCTTTCATAAAAGGGAGATATGACACCCAGCCAAGCTATCCATCAAGTGTAAAGGGACAGGAAAGGCATTTCAGACATACAAGGTTGAAAAATATTTACTTTCCATCGCATTCTCTTAGAAAATTACTGGATGATGTAGAAGTAAGATGAAGAGAAAGAGAAAGAAGAAAAGTAGAAAGAAGACGAAGAGGAGGATAAGGAGGAGGAAGAGGATTACAGTGCATGGAAAAGACTTAGGACACAAACAGAAGTCAGTGTATGAGAGAAGAGAAACAAGACGCAGGTTGATGGCTTTGATACTTCTCAGATTAGAGTATATGAGGAGACTCCCAGAGGAACATGTTTGTACACATGCACTGGGGAATATCTGATGAATGTGAGCATTCTGAGAGGAGTCCAGAAAATCAGTAATTAGCTTGTTACTGTATTAATAATAATAAAACTATGCAGCTAAGCAGAGTGGCGCACACCTGTAATCTCGGCACTTGGGAGGCTGAGGCAAGAGGATCATTGTGAGTTTGAGACCAGCCTGGATTACACAGTGAATTCAAGGCCAGCTACATAGTGAGACTGTGTCTCAAAAACAAACAAACAAACAACAACAAAAAAAAACAAA
Source organism: Hystrix cristata (assembly GCA_004026905.1). Classification (NCBI taxonomy): domain Eukaryota; kingdom Metazoa; phylum Chordata; class Mammalia; order Rodentia; family Hystricidae; genus Hystrix; species Hystrix cristata. Next base: position 104,161 of record PVJO010003802.1, read on the forward strand.
CAAAAACAAACAAAAAACTAAGCAAAAAAGGAGAGTGTAATTATTCAGAAAAAGGAAAACTAGTTAGAGTCTTTAAACGGCTGAGCTTGGAGTTAAATTCATGTAATTATAACAACAAAAACACTATTTTAAATTATACTTAGCAGACAAGGTGAGAAGAATGTGTTTACATGTTGAGGGGAGGGACAGAGATAGAACTAACTCATTTCCTGAAGTGGAGAATTGACAGAGAAATGTCTAAAGTAAACCAAAAAATATGGAAGTAGCAACACAAGCATCTTATTATATTAATACAATCATTTAAAGAGGTACAAGTAGTTTCTTGTGGAAGAGAGAAACGCTTTAGGGGTGATGTGCAGGAAACTGTTCATTTTTAAATAAACCTTAGGTAACTATTTGAACTCTTCAGCTATGTGCATAGGTAATTTGATAAAAATAAAAAATTATCCCCAGTGATGAATGTTATCAATATGTACATCGAAAATGTACCATTAAAATAAAATTAAAAAAATTAAAAAATTAGACAGGAAATGTGTTGATAACTAGATAAAGTTTGTGAGGGAATCTGGTACACTTAGTAAAAGCTGCCTCTGAAAAACAATTTTTCATTTGAAAAAGAGAACTGAATGATATAATTGAAGGACTTTGCTTTTAGATATCAAACATTCTCTTGTACTCGTGTAGCACCTCAACACCACAGATTGAGAAATGATCTCTGTCTGGGACGATAAAAAAATAATACAAAGGCTGTGACTAGTCCAAGGCCTCACGGTAAGTCATTAAAGCCCAATCTTTGTCCCTGATGTCCATGGCCAAGTGTTTTTACCCTTTCAGGATTCACGAGCTCAACCTTGGGGTCATTAATCACTGGGAACTGCCCCAAAAGAGGATTCTTTTGATCACTACCGTGATGTCCTGGATGCAGAACTGCCTGCCGGTCACCACGTCACTTGATTCCTGCCTTCTCTGACTCACAGCAGACATTTGGAAGCTGATTCCCCAAGGAGCATTCCTGTGGCCGTGATACAGAGCCCAGATCACTGGTCACACGCAGGTAAACTCTTGCCGCTGGCTTTCTTATAGCCACAGAGATTTGCTTATGACCTTGTGCTCTCTTCTTAGGCCAGATGGGCCACCAAGTCCAGCACACTGAAACACTTGGATTGTCTCACTCATCACACGTATGTTGTAATGGCTATAATCTTTTTTTTCAATTTTTATTGTTTTATTAATATTGTACATATTTGTACTACATAATGATTACATTCCCGATGGGGAGTTAGTACATGTATATAACATATCTTAATATTTTTTGTCTCCTTCTCTTTTCCTCCCTTCGCCCTCCCTCAATATCTTGGTCTCCTTCCCTTTTGAAAAAGATCTGTCTCCTATTTCCTATTCTTTGTCTTTTATTTTGCTCTTAATTTATATTTGGGGTTTCTTATATAAGAAAAACCACATGATATGTAAGTTTATGTGTCTGATTTATTTTACTTAACATTATAGTCTCAAGGTGCATACATTTTCCTGTAAATGACCCAAGTTTATCCTTTTTATGGCAAAGTAGTACTCCATTGTGTATAAAGCCACATTTTTTAAATCCATTCATTCATTGATGGACATGCAGGCCATTTCCAAGGTTTAGCTATATTGAATTGTACTGCCACAAACATGGGTATGCATATATCACTGTAATATGTATTTAAGTCTTTCAGAAAGTTACCTAGAAGGGGAATAGCTGAGTCAAATGGAATTTCTATTTTCACACTTTTGAGGACTCTTAGTACTGATTTCCATTGTGGTTGTACTAGTTTACATTCCTGCCAACAATGTAGAAGGGGTCCTTTTCCCCTGTAGCCTCACCAGCATTTGTTATTACTTGATTTCTTGATTACAGCCATTCCTTCTGGAGTAAGATGGAATCTCAGTGTTGTTTTAATTTGCACCTCTCTAATAGCCAGAGATGTTCAGCATTTTTCATGTGTTAGCCATTTGTACTTCTTCTGAGAAATTATCTATTCATTTCAGCTGCCTTTTTTTTGGTTCTTTTATTGATAGGGAGTCTAATTTTTTAGTTCTTTATATATTTAGATACGAGTCCTCTGTCCAAGGAAAAGATGGCAGAAGTTTTTCCCTATTCAATAGATTCACTCCGCTGGCTTGTTTTGTTTACTGTGTAGAAGCTTCATAATTTGGTATGATTTTATTTGTTGATTCTTGATGCTATTTCTTGATCGTATTGGGATTCTGTTCAGAAAGTTCTTGCCTAGGACTATGTCTTCAAGTCTTCCAGCAGATTAAGAGTTTCTGTTTTAACATTTAGATCTTTGATCCATTTTGATTTTAGTTTAGTACATGGTGAGAAATATGGGTCTAGGTTTTCTGTATGTGGATATCCAGTTTTCCCAGTACCATTTGTCAAAGAGGCTATCTTTCCTCCAGCATATGTTTTTGGTTCTTTTGTCAAAGATCAGATAGCTGAATGTGTTTGGGGTTGTTTCTGCATCTTCCATTCTGTTCCATTGATCCACATCTGTTTCTTCAGTAATGGCTATAATCTGAGTGGAAGATGTTGGACCAAAGTCTGTGGTTAAATAGTCCCAGGCAGGCCCGTGGCTTCCTCTTGCATGTTTATATAATGATGCTACAATAGGAGACACACCGCTAAGGAGCTTCAGAAAAGTGAGAATCAAAGAACACCAGTCATCTGCCATCGTCTTTCTAAGGCAAGGGGAGGTGCTTTGCTTTGGACCCAAGAAAGGAAGAGCCTCGAGACACATCATGGCTGGCTCATTCATGCTGCTCTTGAAAATACTTTGAGATTAGTGAGACACTACCTCAGACCCACACAACTGTCAGGAAATATCTTTAATTTCCCCCAAATGACAGTGATTATTTCCTGCCTTGGCTTCTAACCTGTTCCGTCTGTGACACTGATGTGGCCCTTGATATTCACTGCTGTCGTCACTAATAGCTTTTTTTCCCCACATTTCTCAACTTTCCAACCAACACAGAGTCTAATACAATCCTAGCCTGAAAGATAGACCCAGCTGGGTTGGTCTTCTCTCCTCCTTTCCACCTGTCCTCTCCTCAGATGAATCGCCAAAAACTTCTGGGCCTCCATACCTGCCTTCAATGTCCTGGAAATGCCTGGCAAACAGGCCAAGCAAAAGACAGAGCTGAAACATTCTTACTCAGTCTGGGTCACTTTTCCAGCCCAAACATCCGGGTATTGGTTTTCCAAAATATATCATCATAATTTAGTGCATGGGTCACAATAATACCTCGTGCAATGGCCATAAAAGAAGACTCTGTTAGGCAGTGACCATCATTGTAATTGTTAACAGATCACTCACTTGGACCATCCTTGCTTCAGATTCTGAAGCAAAAGGACTGGCACAACTTGAAGAAACAGGAAGGCTCTGACTCTGCTTCCCATCCTGGAGAAATCAGAGCAAATTACGAACCAAGCTGAAAGAAGCAGTTTCCATTAATGTGGACACAAGAACGTTTGTAAGAACTCCAGTCTACCCGAGGATTGCTTCGTCCCTGACACAGGCCTAAAAATATGCCTACACCAGGCCAATGAATTGCTCTGGGAACCAAAGGGAAAAAAAAATCAGATTTATACATTTCCACCAAATAGTCACATTTCTATGTAGTCTATAACTGATGAATGGGGCATCTATGGCCTGATGTATTAACTGTAGACTGAATTTGCATTAACATTCTCACCCGCCACCAATGTCCCCACTGCTTGGGGTCTTTACAAAATCTGTATTGCCCTGATTTCTATGGTTACAGTGAGTTTATTTCTCCCTCTTCATGGTTCCTAAACCCATTTTTGCTGATCATTGAGTGGTACATTTCTGGTACACTGATATTGGGCCCTGACTTTTGTCAGGAAGGTCTGGATTACTGTAACAAAGTTGTGCTCTAGTAAGGCCGTATATCTTCCTGTTGAACTGTTTTTGTGAATTTATATCGTCCCTGATTTCATGGGAAGGTGAGACAAGAAAAATACCTTTCCTCTCTATTGTTTGTCTTTCTCGAGAAATTTACACATTCACCGGGAAATGTTTTTCCAGTGATTCACAACGACTTAAAATAGCTTTGCCTCTCCTTTCATGGGGATGGAGGCAGAGATTTCTGGTTGCCTCCAACACTTGTTTTCTCTCTTTTCTGGAGTGAGAGAATTGGGGCCCAGGACTACATAGAATAAAGATGGCCTTTTGAGCCTCCCCCCAGCAAGTGTTGTCCTCTTGCCAAGCTCTGGCTGAGGGTTTAGCACAAAGTGCCGTGTTCAGTTTCTGGACTGTACCCCTGTAGGGATGGAGCATGTCCTCCCTCTGGTAGGCCTTGATGACAGTGAGGCAACCTAAATCTGACCAGTCAGGATCTGACCAGGGGGGCTAGAAAGGCAATACAGAAGGAGCCTGGTTTTCTAAAGACTTTGTGGAACAAAGCCATGACAGCGGCTCAGATTTTGTAAAGAAGAAATAAACTTCCACTTTTAAAGTCTGGGGACTTTGCTAGTGTTGTTTTGGGCTTCCACTACAGTTTTCTCATTAATAAAGGGACTTCTGTAGTTAACAACAGCAATGCATTTAGTATTATAGAGAACCAATCAGATTCCTATGACTCCCAATGTCATCACTACTGCCTCCCTGTGGTGGACTGATACGGTCAACGTGAGCTGGAACGCCCAGCTGGACTGAGTTGGTGTGGTTCTGGGCAAAGAAGAGCCACCTGAGGACTGTTGCCAACAGCATAAAGGAGGAGCACGGGGGCAGAAGATAGGGGCTGGCTGTTTCCTAGGAGAAGCTCTGTTGTGGCTGGTTCCCCCGAAGGGAACTCAGCTGTTCTTGTCACAGAAGGAGCTTGGGGCCTTGCTGTCACTGAGGATGGCTGCTGTTTGCTTCAGGTGAGCTCTGGTCTTCATCTCTCCTGCAAGGATCATATCCTGGCTCCAGTATAGATTTCTTCAGGCTTTTAGTGCAGACACAGATATACATGGAGCATTGTCATGGGCTCCCAGCCCTTGACTGGATCTTTCAGGTCTCCAGTGCATAGGCAGATGTTCTGCACTCTTACTGGATTTGGCTTGTGTGTGAATGTTGTGACTTGTTATTGTCCTGTATTAAATCTGCTCTGTTGCAAATCCTTGACTCTAGAAAAGTAACTAATACACTCCCCCTTAACTCAGTTCCCCCACTAAAGAAAATGGATTCTGAGGGTGGAGCAGTCTTGGCTCTTGGTCATTAGTGCTCATAAGGACAGCAACACAGTGGGTTCTGGTATGGTTACTGCAGACAATTCAGGGCCTCTAACACTACCTGAAAAGGAAGTAGTTTTTGCTGAATGGGAATTTGTTGATTGACTGATCGTGGTCCTGAGAATTGAACACAGAGCCTTCTCAATGAACTACATCCTCAGCCCTTTAAAAAAATTTTTTTTTTTTAGAGACAGGTCTTGCTGCCCAGGCTAGGCTCAAACTTGCAATGCTCTTGCCTGAGCCTCCCCCAAATGCTTGGATTACAGGTGTGTGCTGCTACACCCTGCTGGGATTTTTTTTTTAAATAAGAAGCACAAAACAAAGAAGCTAATCATTTTGAGTGTTTCTGTGTTGACAGTATTACTGAACACAACAATACCTGCTTGCCTGCTGGAGAAGGCAAAGACGATGATGTCATCAAAAGTCCAGGTGTAGTCCTGGTGTGGGGGGTAGAAGGTCAGCTTGTCAGAGGCCTCCTTCCTGAGGTCAATTAGGAAGGTGGAGTGGACCATGGGGACAGGAAAGCAGCCCATCCTCTTCCATTCTCTAATCTGAAGGTAGTCTGGGGTCCGTTTATAAAAACCCTGTAAAAGAGCAAATAGGTGGGGTGTGTTCTTTGATCTGAGGGCTTCATCCTTCCTAGTCATCAGCTAGGCTGATTCCTCTGAGTCACCATCACTTAGGAGAAATCTCCAAAGTCACCTGAACTCCTTTTATCTTGTTCTTAGAAGGTCTAAGAACTTCTAAATAAGCTCAAGAAGTGCTTTCTCTCTATAAAACAACACCTAAAGGGTCTTTGTATCAGAAATAACTTTGATTTCAGCATATCTCTTGGTTTGATCATTTCTCATAGGTGTATTACTCGTTGCCTTATAACTGAACATGAAGTACGAATATTAGGGGGTGGGAGAGCAGAGCTGTGGGGAGCACGCTTCTAGTGTCAGACTGGCCGAGGTAACATGTCACGCCTCACTGTCTATGGCTGTAGGTCGGATGACACTGCCTCATCTCTTGAACAGGGATGATGCTGACACCTACTCTGTACGGTTTTCTGCACAAACCAGTGAGCAAAACTATAAAGTGTTTAGAGCAATCCCTAGCATCCAGAAAGCATCAACAAATATTGGCTAGTATTGAAATGACTGTCTTACACTATGTGAAATATTTTTAATTAAACATACATTACTTAGATATGCAAATGAAGGCCTTCTTCCAGTGCACTTATTTATTTGATACTCTGGTGGAGTTGTAACTGCTCCACACTTTTCGAGAATTCACATTTTGAAATTCCAACCTACACAATTACACAGGACAACCAATCTTCTTCCTTTGTGATCTTAAACACACTGGTTTCGAACAACTTTAGCATCACACAGCTGTTCTTCCTCCAAACCCAACTGTGCATTCAACAAATACCCACTGACTACCTGCTATAATCCAGGCACTGTGGGAAATCGTGGGGACTTAATAGATAAGACAGCCCCAGGCTTAGCTTTCATGTACAGAATCTAGTACAGGAGATGATGCACCAGGGTGCTGCCTATAGCTTGACTCTGAATAAAGCTCAATTCTTTCCAGAAAAGACAAAGATGCGTCTCAACAGAGCATACTTAAAAGCATGTAAGAGTTTGAAAAGGCATTTTTAAAACCATTGCAGGTAATGGAAGGCTCAGCGGAATGACTGTCAAGTTTGACAAGGCCAGTAGTCTGAAGGGCACAGTACTCAGTGGACGCATAAGGTCCGGTGTAGTCTTTAATCACACGCATCCCTTTCTGGGTGCCTTCCTATCTGATGTCGGCACTTCCACATTGGCACTTGGCCTCTTCTGCCTCTTGACTGCTCTTCTGTGTGTGTTACAGCATCCAGATGGGGCTGACAGTAACACTAATGCGATGCAGTAGAGGGATGACCGATAAAGACTGAGATGACGCTAGTCTTAGAGTCGATTTTGTGGTCTCCTAGCTGCTGATCTCAGTCCGTGCTGAAGCTCTTTGTGTCCTCTGGACACGTCCGCTGGCGAGCGTTCCCCCACAGGATAAAGGGAGCCCTGAGTCTGCAAGGGCTGTCTGAGGACTCACGTCGGTGAAGAGTTCTGACTTCTCAGGGACAACGTTCTCAGAGTGAAAGACCCAAAAACTTCACGATGACGATGAATCACTGGATATCCCAGGAGGGAGGTCAGTGGGGAAGGAAGCAGAGAGAGAAAGAGCAAAGGCAATGCCAGTGACTCCTACAGAGAGGCAGAGCTGAGGGCTGTGTCTCTTTTTTCCACATAAATCGAATTTTACTGGCGATAATTCCTGTTCACTGGGCAGACGACACCAAAGTCATTGTGTTTTGAATGTATTTAAAGGCTCTGGAAAGCCGGGTGGGCCTTCAGCTTATGAAGTCAGTGACCATTTCTCTTCCTGCCCTTGTAAAGCCAAAAATAAGTGGAGGAAGATTATATTGCTCTAAGTTGCACAACATAGAGTTTTACTGTGCAAAATAAGTGAACACATTTCTCCTATTTGCTTTTAATAATTAAGACAAATAAGAAATAATAGAAACTTGGAGGCTGCGGTCACTAGGCTAACCTCCCTCTGCCCTTGTTGCTGGTGGCAAAGCCTAACTCATCAAAAATACCCTTCAAGTGACTCTGCCACGTGAATCATTCTAGATTATTAACTGAGACTTCCGACCAAGCTAATATTATGGTTTTTGCAAGAAAGTGAATGGACTTTATAAACTTACTGTCTTCCTAAAAGACATATGGATAATAAAAAAAATTTAAAATCTCTTAGAAGTAAGGTCAATAACTGCAATGAAAGAGGAGATGCCTCATCTAGTGGTGTGTTAGAGTCACTGATCATTTAATTTTCAGAAAGTTTGTAAACTATTTGACATGCCGATAGCCTGAAATCTGTAGAACAAAAATCATGTTAATCCTTAGCATTATGGTAATTCCTCTGATAGCAGCTTTCATATTTTTAATAACTAGACCATCATCAAGCAATTATACTCCAGTTTAGTTAACTTTTCCCTTAGCTTAAATAGTATTTAAATTTCCATGGGTGGAGGGGAGTGTTTGTAACATAAAAATCGGCAAATGTTACCAATTAGGGTCTTCTCTCCCAGAGAGCCAGCTATTAAACATTTATCACCATACTAATAGCTTCATTCCTTAGCAAAACTAAACCAAAAATAAAAGAGAGACAAATTTAGACCTCTGGTCACGAAACACATCTAACAACTCTCTCACTCTCTAAAAAAAAATATATATATATATTTGATCAGTTTAATTCAGCTCTCTAATTCATTAACTGAAGAATAAAAATACAACCAGTGATAAGCATTTGCAATAATAGAGTTTGAAGATTTTACTATGGAAAAAAATGAAGGAAATTCTTTTCAACTTGGATTCTGGAAAAAAAGCTACCACATCAGTTTAACCATTAGAATCTATAGAAATAAGTGTAGCAATATATGTCAGAGGTCAACAAAATACTTATTCTCTGACTCAGTAATTCTACTTTGAAGAAGCCATCCTAAGGGCATAATCTTAAATATAGAAAAATTGATATTAATCATGATGGTCATTGTAATAGTTAAAAGTTATGAACAATTTAAGCGTTGTTCAAACTAAGAGGAAGACTAAGTAAATTACAGTACACCTACAATGATAATAGAATTGTTAAAAACACGCGAATGTCTCCCTGTGGCAGCGATGGCGTACCAGAGGGTCGTCCCCACTGCTCTGTGGCGTTCTCACAGTTGGCAGGGACACATTTCTGCCTGATGTTGGAAACAACCAGAGTTTTACTTTTATCCATTTCCGAGTTTTTCTATAGTATTCTTATGTTAACTTTGTAATGACAAAAAATTAATTTTTCTTTTAAAATTCCTGAATTGGGGAAGGGAGGCTACAAATACCAGCATGCTTTATGGGTTAATTTAGACCTCCTAAGCCAACCTCTTTTGTATATGTATTGATAATTAATTAACACAGAGGAGTCCTTCGGGTTCTGGCACTAGACCTGGCTTTACCTCCTTTTCTGAAAATGTTTGCCCTAGTAACGGGCAATATTCAAGGGAGGAAACATGATAAAGGTATAGGGGGTGCTACTGCCTTGTTAAATTTCATCCACGAACCAGAAGACTTGCCTGAGGTGTGATTCCACACCAGAAGTTAGAGTACAGTCCCCGAGACTCCAGCATGGGCGCCACAATGGTTTTGTTTTCTGCAATCATTAGGTCGAGGGTCTGTGGATTAGTGAGGAAGTTGTCGACATCTATGAACTAAGAAAAGAAAAGGAAATGTCAGGTGCAAAGGTACTTTTCAGTAGTGACTTTAAGAGTAGCCCCACACATCAAAAAAGATCATGAGATGTGGGACCAGCATCTGTGTCCTCCTTAGTGAAGCCATTGCAATTGGGTGGCTTTCATTCCATCAAAATATATGCAGTCTAACATCCATATGTTCAGCTCTGCATAAGCCACTGAGCAATGGATTGATGCTGGTATAGCAGGCACAGCCTTAACCAGGACCCAACCTTGGTAATGGTTTAAGTAGAAAACATTAACAGCTCCCAAGATCTGAATAATTCATTCAAAACTATTTACTGACTGTCCACACAGATAGGCAGATCTATTTATATTTTTTGGGCCAAAATGGCCCAGAATGACTCCATCAATGATATTTAAATGTTACAAGTAGAATTTTCACTCAAACTACATCTTATCAATCTATGTTAGCCAAATGGCATGAATTTCTTAGCAGAATTCCACATTAATTCTGATTTTCATTCTTAGCAGGAGCCCATATTAACATTGATTCATTTATAGAAGACAGTGTAACAACAGATTCTACCATCAGAAATAAATGATCACATTGAGTTGTATGGCTAACATGATAGATTTTTATGTCATGTATCTTTCATCACAATTAAAAAATAATCAGAAGCAGTCATGCCTATGAAAGTCAAACTGTTTACTACTTTTTGTAGTTTGGCATTTGTATATTTCAATAATGCTTAAATAACTACATACAATGTTAAGTACTGTCAGTACAATTTGAAAATTTCTATGAAACATTTGTGTTGAAAATGTATGCAATAAATTGTCAGGTTGACTTTTGGAGTGTCTGAGGGCCTGCGGAGGGACACAGGTCAAAGGTATTCATTCCCTTTAGGAATCACAGTCTAGTGAAAGCAGATGTCAGTAAACTTAAAAAAAATGATATTGGCTTTGCTTTACTCATGGTGTTTCTAGTGTTATAGTGCAAAACTTTTGGCCAGAGAACTTACAGAAAAGCAAGCGTCTGTCCCAGAAGAGGGAGCTACTTTCTCCTAGCAGGATTTCCTCCTTCCCAATTGAGACAGGCTCATCAAGGATGAGAACACACTGATTCCCACTCATCATCAATTCCAGTGTATTTCTGGACCAAGGTCCAAGGAAAGCAAGGGAACCACTCAACGGAGCGAATTCTCCAAAGAGCCCAGCAGAATTGGAAACAACCAGGAAGCCAAATAAGAGATTTCGTTCCCTGAGTCTCCAGGAGCAAAGGGGAACAGAGCTGCAGAGGTGTTCACTTGAATATTTTGATATAATTATTTTCTCATATTCTTAAAATTCTTCCAAAGAGCTAAGATAGTTTATATTGTTTCACCTGCAGCATTCCCTAGAAAATAAAGACTCAGAGTCTCTTATGCATGTTACATAAAACAGACCAAATGGTTCGAGAACTTCTTTTCTCAGCCTTCCTTGAAAGTGCACTAGCAGCGAGGCGGAGATGAAGTCCAGGCATCGCTGTACTAAGTTACCAGCATTTTCTCCTGAGCCTTTCACCGGGGACATGATGTGTAAACAAAGGCTGTTTTGAGCGTTCCCACAGTCCTGGTTTTTGGACAACTTCTTTGAACACATTTTAGACGACAGTTGCCAACAAATCAAGCGTTGTTTTTTTACCAGAATATAGTCTGACCATTTCTCCCTCGCAGTTCGAAGGGCCGCCTGTCGTAATTTCATGACATGGGCAAACCGGGAGCTTGGCCAGTGCTTGGGCCCAATCTCATCAGGGTAAGACCTGGAAGCAGAGTAACATTAACAGCGTGTAAGTATCAAGTGCCTGCAGGTACCAAGTTCTGTCCTAAGTGTTTGTACATACTAACTCCTTCAATCCTCCATCAACCCTGGGAATGGTGCAGTTATTGCCATCACCATTCCCATATCACAGATAAGGAAACTGGGGCAAGGAGAGATTAAGAAATTTGCTAACTGCCGAACACAAGAGTCTGTATATGAAATATTTCGGTGGGTTCTAGCAAAAGCCTTATGACCCAGTTACGCCCCATTTCACAGATGGAGGATATTGGTGTGGAGTACGTAAGTCACTTGCCCAGTGTTACAGTTAATCCTTAAGGAGCACAATCAGGATTCAAATTCAGGCAGCTTAGCCCCAAAGCTCATGTTCTTTGATGGTTTTAAAACACACCCTGGTGTCAAATAAATTTGGGAGTTATTGCAGTGTAAAAATAGGAGTCTCCCAGGAAAACCAAAGGTTGAGTTTAGTTGGTGGAGTCTCAATAAATGACTCCATAGAGCTTAACACATTGATTTATCCCAGGTAAACTAAGGTCAGGGAACAAACATACAGTATCCTAGGAAATTTCTTTTGGTATCCACAAACCAGTCAGGCAGGCCAGGACATTTTTTTTTGTACTAGAATTAAACCCAGGGCCTCGGTGGCAAGTAAGTGGGTTGGAGTGCCCTCCAGAATCTTTCTGAAAACTCTCAACTGGTATGGACATTGGCGTTGCCACGGTGGCCCCCAAACTGGCCACCACTTCAAGTTCTGGTAGCTGCGCTGGCAGTACATATGCTTTAATGACTGAAAAATCATTCCCTGAGACTGCGGAAAAATCATTCAATCAACAGTGAGACTGCTGACACACATGCACAAATATGGTATGGTTTCTCTTAGACGAGAAAACCAAAGTACAAATAATTTAATGAGCAAAATAAAAGATAAATAATATGAAACAGGAGATAAATCCCCTGCAAATGAGAGGGGATCTGGAGGAGGAGGCAGAAGAGGGGAGAAGCAAGGGAAGACAAGAGGAAATAAAAAGAATTAAAATATGTTATGTACACATATCAACACCCACAATAATGTAATCATTATGTACAGCAAATATGTATTAATAAACATTAGAAAATGAGACTGTAACTAAACAAGGTTAATAAAACTATGTACAGCACAAGAATTCTCTGGAATGTCTTCCCCAATGACTGCTCAAATGAAAATTGGTGAAATTCCTGCTTTTTTTCAATACTGCATATTGCCAAAAAATAATGCCTTCCCTAATATTTTTCACTCTGACCCTGGCATACATGTAGCCAAAATCTGGTTGCAGAAAACATTATCAGAATGTGAGGTAGGTACACAAAGTCTTTCTGTGCAATTTTTTTTTTAAAAAAGAGGCCAAATTCCATTACAGGAAACTTCAAACAAGTGTTTCCAATCTTTTATAGTATTCAAACTTTATCATTGAATTTTGCTTGATAGACAGACCATATGTTTGGATATACTAAACAAGGAGAGAGAACTAAGACAACAAATTTGTCCTATTAGTATTATACAAATTTGGCTTTCAATAAATGATTTACACTGAGAAGAAATTAGGCAACACATTTATTCTACCTCTACAATTCCTTAAGGTGGAACTATAATAGCCTTGGGAGCATTTAATATAAGTTTTAAATACTTTTTTTTTTTTTGGTGCCGGGAATCAAACTCAGGGTCTTGTGCTTGCTAGGCAAGCACTCTAACCACTGAGCTAAATCCCCAGCCTTAAATACATTTTTTCATGATCTTATCCACTCATTTGTTCATCCAAAAATATTTATGTAGTGCTGCCAAGAATATAGCATTGGGGGGAATGTAAAGTGTATATATGATCTGGCTCCTGCCAAATAACCTACAATTTATTTAGAAAAAAATGCACAAACTGCATAGTTAATTAACAAATCTGTGTCAGAAGGATGATGTAGTATTGTGTATTGTGTCAAAAAGAATGATGTAGGAAATAAGCAATCCAATTGTTGAAACAAAGGTAGATCTTTATAAGTAGAATGATTAGGAATAGCTTTCTGTAGTAGGTGTGATTTAGCAAAGAGTCAGTTACAAAGAAGGAGAGGTACTTCCAGGACACACATCGGCAAAAATTTGGGGTTTGAAAATAAAAGGAACATTCAGGATAAAGCAGATTTTGGGGGAAGAAACAGGAAATATGAGTGCTAAGCTTATGAACTCTTAAATAGTATGTCTTAAATATTTGAACTTTGAACTGTAGTACCTTGAGATCCAGTAGAGT